>OU896716.1:21256307-21502299 GCA_918026855.4 Phaedon cochleariae | reverse complement strand
ACTTCAGATTCACTGGTGAACTGTAAGTTGAGGTCGAAGGAGTTGAAGTAGAACAGGGTTTGATCAGTCCAACCATTTGGAAGACAAAGAATCAAGTCATCTACATATCTTTTCACAAAAGGAATTTCATAAGGAATGATATCTAGACAATCCTTAACCAAATTATCTAAGACATAATTGACAAGAATGGGAGAAATGGAGGAGCCCATAGGAGTACCAAAAATTTGTTTATAAAAAGAATTCTCAAACATTAAGAAGTTAGAATCAAAAATAAATTCTAAAATGGTCCTGAAAGTAGGCCAATCTAAGTTACAATGGTTTGAAATTGTATCCCATTTTAAATCTTCTATGTAAGGAAGTGAATTGAACAAAATGTTATTGATTATTTTAATTGGATAAGAATTCTCAAGTAATATGTTCCTTAATTCATTCAAACTATTTTGCCCCATGTGCAGCAATCGTTTCATGAGTTTCTACTCTCTTACCATCCTATGAAAATGAAGTTAAATTTGATCAAGGCCTTGAAAGACAGAGTGGTCAAGTTGACACATCCTTTGCACAGGCAAAATAGTTTGAATGAATTAAGGAACATATTACTTGAGAATTCTTATCCAATTAAAATAATCAATAACATTTTTTTCAATTCAGAAATTAGAATCATAGAAAATAATGATAATAATCTTCCAAATTCACAAATCCTTCCGGTTGCTCCTCAAAATATAGAAATTCCGAAATATACATCACTTCCTTACATAGAAGATTTGACTCCTAAACTTGCCAACATTTTCAAAAATGAAAACTTCATAATTGCTAAAAAAACAATTAAAACTGTCTCCTCTCTTTTCACCAAAACAAAATCTCCCATGAATAAATTAGAAATGACTAATGTGGTATACAGAATTCCTTGTCAGAATTGTGAATTGACTTATGTTGGCCAAACTTCCAGGAATTTATCAGGACGCATAATTTCACATAAGATGTTAGGGGCAAGGTTTTGATAAGCAGGGTTCATGCAAAAGATAAAGTACTTGCCACTTACCCTCCCAGCTGCTCAGTTAGGGTGTGGGTACGGTTCATGTATTTTTGAATTATATGAGTAACAGTATATAATGAAAGGGGTAAATTTTCCGGTGCGCCACTGATTTTTCGCTAGCCAAAATCAGAAACCACCCTGATGAAAGGGATAAACCACTGCTATCGGTAGAGTCAATAATTTACAAATATCTGGTAAAATTTACAAGTACCCTGGGGTTGATTAATGAAGAAATAATAGTCATACACCTTGAAACTATCTATTCAAATCATATGATAACACCATATATATTTATGTAAGTGAAATTGCATTCAAGAGAGCATTCAGATTTCAGATATATAGTTATTGTATATTGAATTAATGCAAATTTAGGGAAGGTCCTAAGGAGGGCTATTCATGTGACGTCACGGGGATAGCGTACAACTTAATATTGAATGTAAAATATTACACATGTATAAGGGACATTCCCTGATGTTTTATGGTTTGACAGACTTATCTGAATGCTCAGTGGAGCTCCTATGGCGTTACTATTGATTGAATCCCTCTTCTCTCTGGTCAAGGCAATCAGGCCTCAACTGGAAGACTGCTCGTCGTCGAAGACACAGCAAAAACTGCAGGTATTCTTGTTAACCAATGTAGAAAACTCTGGACAAGTAGTGTAGATGTATATAAGAGATACCAGCACGAGTCTATGGTCCAGACATACAACGACCAGGGACTAGGATGAACAGTAGTACTATATAGTACTAATAGTGGGATGAAGCCTATGCCTATTGCAAGAACTAGGACTAGGACTAAGACTAGCACTAAGACTAGGAGTAGGACTAAGAGTAGGAGTAGGACTAGGACCCTAAAAATAAACAATACTAGTCTGAGTTCACTTCAATTGATTGTATAATGATAATGCTGACTGACAAAGATAATACTAACCTCTTTTGTAGCTGAGGGTTATTTTAACAATTCCGATGTTGTGAATTGTCCGTGTCAGTTATTTCCACAATGGTACTTGTTGAATAGACAAGACAGGAGCTCTGAAGTTATAAAAATAAACTTACAAGTCTGAAAATATTAACCTCAAAAAAAACTTACTTTGGCTTTATATCCTGCAGAGCAGAAAATATGATTCCATTCAAAATACAAACATCCAATATTGGTCCGATACGTAATGGATCATATAATGTTGAAATTCTCCAAATCCATACAGAGATGATTGAATAATTCGATGGAGATATTTCAATCGGCCATACACTCAAACAAGTACCAAGGAAGAATCAAAAGTGAAAAATTGAAATGTCAGTCAGATATCAAAAATATGAAATGTCACTGCTGTCAATTGCATCGATTTATATTGATTTATACGCGAAACTGATTCCTTAGATCATACAGGAATCTGAGAATAGTTCTGTGACATATTGAACTTAAATGAACGGTGCAGACAGTATTTTCGTGATGACTGATGACTGTTGGCTGCTGGCTGGCGCTGAATAATTTATAAAGATGGTGCGAGCAGATTCCAAGTGTAAAATCATCCATGAAACTTTTTATCGTGAGTTCGGATCCTACACTCAGTTAAAGTTTATAAAAACCACTAAGGCATTAACTCAGCTCTTGAACTAAATTGATATTCATCCGGAATAGATACTCGACAAACAAAATCTGATCAGTGCTTACACCATCCGGATAAACATTTGATGAACTATTCGTGTTGCTGCTGAGGAAAAAGTTACGGTTTCACAACTGCTTGCAGACATTCGTGTTCTCAAGACGAACTATCGCTGACGTATTATGGACCCATCTCGGGTCAGAAAGAAAGTATCTGTACTAAGAAAATATCTCACATGTTATCTGTCAACTCTGTCATTAAATATTGACTTATAATTATTGTCAGAAATCGATTGTCAATTGATTTAATCATTGAAATAAAAATAAAGTAAACAATGATGGATCCTTATATTTACATCTCTCCTACTGAGCACAATATAATGTATGCGAAATTGTTTGAAATAAAGGTGAGTACAGGGGGGCGAAATACTGAAAGATAGTTCATAATACAGTATAACATGAAGTAATACATCATAACATAACATAACATCATATAGCACAGTGAACATGATACAGAGTGTGACATCGATCTGATACTTAAGAACACGAAATTCAATGATTCCAGAATAATAATAACAGAGAATTCGTAGTGCAAAATAAAACCGTAACAAAGAGTGACAGCAAATGTAATAAAAGAACTTGTGCATTAGCAGAGCATGTTAATGATGTAGGTCACCATATGAATTTCAATGATGTCAAAATTTTAGCTCATGAAAATAATTATCTCAAACGAAATTTTCTTGAAATGGTTTTTATCAATAATGAACTTTCGAAAATGAATAAAAGAACAGACATTGGCAACTTGAGTAGCATTTATAATTATTTACTTGCAATAGAACAAAAAAATTGTATTCCTAATAACATATTTAGATTATCACAAACAATTCCTCAACCTTAATTTCTTGTCTCACCACCCAATTAATTTTCAAATTTACCGCCACGGTTCCCTTTCTTCTCTCACAACGGTCGTCGGTCTGAAACGATTTCCACCGAAGTAGTTGGCATTTCCGACTCTTCCAACCGTCCATTTTGTTTTCAAAGGTCCGTTACGGAAAAGAAATGAAACCTGTGGATTGATTCCTATTGTTTTTTATCCTAAAATTTTAAAATAAAAAAATGTTTTAATCGTCAAATTCAGCTGAAGATGCTACTGTTATGTATTTCATTGTGTTTTACACCAATCTCACGTTAGTAAGTACTTTTTTTAAATGTATTATTGACAAAGTTTTTTCACTTACCCATTTTTTATAGATGTCTTGATAAAGGAAATAAACATTTCCGAAAGCTCGGCTATGTAACAAAGAGTCCTCTCATTAAGGCCAAAATTTTGACTGCAACCTCACCTAGAAAGATTTCCTTTGGAACTGTTTCTAAAGTTAATGTATTTTTACCTTAACTAGTCAGTCACGACTACCCTCCTCCTAACTATATATATATATATATATATATATATATATGTATAGTACATGAAGACTAGATGAAGGATATAAAACATCATATTACATGAGGACTAGATGAAAAATAAATATGAATATATAAATCGCGGTTAATGTATCTGTCTGAGGTTGGGATACAGAGTTCGCTATCATTATTAATGAGGTTCGGACTGTTCCATCAACATTTTTATCAAGTCGTCCAAATTATCGCTCAAATTTGATTTTTTTTTCAGATGTTTGCATTGTAGCAGATATTGCTTGTTGTAACCAAAGCATATTACGTTCAGCACTCGTTTGATAAAATTCAATATTGCTATGCCCCCAAAGTGAAGTTTTTACTGTATTAGGTATAATAAACCGTTTATCGTCATGGTATGAAAGGGCGACTTTGTTTTTCATTTCAGTATGAATATCGTGACGATCACTGCGAAAAGTATTCATTTTTCTGAATATCAAGCAACCATTTTCTACGATTTTCCTATAATCATCCATCGATAATTCACTACTAACAACTGCCCTTGAAATCCCCTTTGCTTTTTTCAATTCGGCATTCGAAGATTGAACGTTATATGCTTTAGCACCTGTCCCATAAAAACTCACAATAGGATCATTTGGAAATTCGTCCTTCATATTACCCACTACTGATTTTGTTATTGGAATATTAAATTTGTTATCCGCGGGATAATTGGATGTGTCAAAATACCTTATATTTTCCTTCATGAAATTGTAAAAGTTTTCTGTTTCTATTTCGAGTATCAATGAATCCGTATCGGTATACAATAGCCACGATTTACCAGAGAAATTCTTCTTAATGCATTCATACAAAAAGTTATATATAACAACTTTTGACACATCTAGTATGCTGAAACCTAAATACAGCGGTTTATCATAATGCACCCTAACTTTTCCCATATGGATTGCTACGAAATTTTCATGGAATACTTTACAGGTCTCATAATTGGGTAGTGCTATTAATGCATTAGCACCCTTTCTCTTTGTGATACTCTCCCAATGAGTTACGAGTTTGATATCGCTCCTTTTATCAACATTCTCCATGGTTTTGCCATAAACAGAGTTGACCATATTCTTATATGAACTCTTATCAGCTTTATTCGTACTTTTATTACGCATTTCTGTATTAAGGTCAACATACTTTTTCAACCACGGGGATTGCTTGAATTTGAGTACTCTATGGGTTTTAATCAAGGTCAAACCGTTTTCTATAGCCTGTTTGAGATTTTTGTAATGAACAATATATTTTATCTTATTCGACAAATTGGAAATCAGTTTTTTCAGCTCAGATTTCGATCAGGGTGGTGCAATGGATTCCACGAGAAAGGGTAGATCTGAGTGTGCGTCATGTAATTCCTCAGGATAGTATATGTCAACTTCAAGGACATACCCATATGGGCTATCATCTTCAACACCCATGATATCCAACTCCATAATTTCTTGGCTGTTCAACCACCTAAAATCGGATGTTGGTAGCGGCTGTGACATACTATGACCGTACAAGTTAGTTGCATCTGAATACATGATGTATGTTGATGGTTCATTCGGATTGAAGTTTGGGATGAACTTATTATTCGCAACATGGCTCCTCAGACTACATTGACTTATCCCACCTCTTATTCCTTTTTTGAAAAAATGTATCATATCGATGTCGGTCAACAATTCTAATTCGATTTTTGTGTATCTCAACATAGCATCCCATGATAAACCGGGTGCTGTGAAGTATTGGCATGGATCTAACTTGTACGTTTTTGAACAAACGTTCCGGAAGTTCTCGAAAACATCGCATAACAATAAAACATCTGATTTCAAATAGAGATCAGAGTTATCACCGAGTGTTTTACATTGGAATGAATTCCAAACATGCTCAGCTCTTAGATAATCCTCGTCTGAAAT
Source organism: Phaedon cochleariae (assembly GCA_918026855.4). NCBI lineage: Eukaryota > Metazoa > Arthropoda > Insecta > Coleoptera > Chrysomelidae > Phaedon > Phaedon cochleariae. Next base: position 21,496,320 of record OU896716.1, on the reverse strand, counting down.
ATGTTTATTAGATAAATTATCGAAAAAATCATTTTTAGATGGCAAATCTTTGTTATTCAATTCATCCATAGAGGTTATGAAACTATATGGAAAAACTCCCTTCTGCGTCATACATTTGAATTCTTCAGGGTCACGAAAATATCTAGCAGTTTCTACAAATTGAGATTCATTCAAATTTCCGGCCAAGGATTGCAGAGATTGGGCAAGGAATTTGTAGCTATCCAAGAATCGCAGTTCCAAAAAGACATTCTGATTCACACCGTTTTTTCCCAAATATTCGTCAACTAAGATATGTTTGGTAAATGAGATATATTTTTCCTTGGTTTGCACGATACAATCAACTTTCTCTTCTCGATCGAATAGTTGTTTGATGGAAAGGTGGCTATCGTAGCCACTTATATTATGAAAAAATATGGGGATGAAATTTGGAATTTTAAAGTTCAAATTACATATTGAATGTGCGGCACCGAATCTTTTTTTCCCCGTTAGATGGCAGTGGTCTCTTACTTTGACGTCACCATATATGAAAGCTTTATCGCAAATGCCACACTCCGTGGCATCAGCGAATTCAACTTCTTCTGCCGGAGTTAATTTTCTCATAGGAACTACACGTTTTAGAAACAAGTTGTAAATTATTTTGCAGTCATTGACTAAATTGGATACGAATTTTTTCGCAGCATCTTTCCCACGGAATGTAACAAATTTCGTGATAGAATTATCGAAAGAGCATTTGATAAGGTATGCAAATGAATAAGGCTCATGTGCGAATGTTCTATTAGTGAAGGATTTCTCCGGATCTGGCTGGCTAGTATGTATCGGCTTCAGAACTGATTCGAAATCTGCATAAATAACGAATGGTACTTTCATCTGTTTCTCAAATTTCTCGAATTTCAAAATGTTTTCAGGTACTGAATTTCCAAATTTATCGACTTTGACCTCTGTGGATGGAGTTGTAGTATATGTATGGTTACAATCATTTAGCTGATGGCGTAACAACTTTGTTTCATCTGAGAAATGTATCAAACAGCCGTCACAAAAAAATTTCTTATGCCCCCTGGCAGATATCTGGCTAGATACCAGCCTAGATAAATTCTTTATCCAGCAATAGTGGCTATTTCCGGATTCATCATCTGTGGTCAGAAGTAAATTCACATGTTTACTCATTCTTTTCTTAGAGTAATACAGTGGGCCGACTATCTGATATTGCACTTGATGTTTTTCAAACACACTTTCTAACCCGTAAACGTTGATGGAACAATCATTAAGAATTTCGAATTTTGGGATGCTACTCACTTTAACAGGGAACTCTATACCCACCACATTCAGAACCGTAGAATAGTGCGGATATGAAGAGGTTTCGCAAACATTAGCCCTTGCCGGATACAGTGCAGACGTCACAGCCCAAGCAAAACAGCACTCATCCTGGTTCACTATGTTCACTACTGCCTTTTTATTCTCTATGAAGCTAGGTAGCTTCATGTAGGAACACCCACGCAGCGGACTGTATTTGTTGATGTTGATTTCCAGAAACATGATGTTTTCTAAAGCCCAACCTATAACAATAATACCATCAGATGATAATAAAAAGTGTTGAAAAATATATCAACTCACCAGAATCGCGTTCCTCAAATTCAGTCGTTTGATTCAATAAGATGTCCTTGAATGTGTCAACTACGGCCTCCAAATCCAGCGATGAATCCATGATGTGATTTGGTGTCATGAAGGATTTGATATCGTGAAGATCTTGGGATTGTAAAATATATCTTCCGAATACTTCCATATTCACTTTGATGGAGTGGTGAATCGAGATTATATTTTCCAATAGGGATATGATGGTCGCTTTATTTTCATTAAAAAACGTATTGTAATCCAATACATCAGTTCTGCATTCCAATCTATAACTTGCAATACGGCATTTGAACGCATTCTCAGTCACATATACTCCATCCCTATAATTGACGCAAGCGTTTGTTCGATGCTCCAATGTCCTTTTATGAGCGCTCATTTTATCAGCTGGAATCATCTTATTGCAAATGGTACATGCCTGCAGATTTCCAGAAGTTGTTGCTTGCTGAGTGCCATTTCCCAGTCGAGGCTTCTTTGCGATAGGAGGGTTCAAATTTCCCACACATGCAACTCTTTCATGGCGTCGTAGATTGTCACTACGCGTGAAAGACTTAGCGCACACACTGCAGAATAACATATTGTTCAGATAATGTATCACTCACAAAAACTAATGAGGTTAATGTTGATGGTAGTATTGAGAGAGAACTATGCGCTCACGGACGCAGCTATTGGGTTTATATAAGGCAGAGTCATGACGTAACACACATCGCCCCACTTCTACCAATACGACCTCGACCGTCGAGATCTCTCTCTCTCTCTCTCTCTCTCTCTACAACTCAAGGACACTCACACTCAAGGTCAAGCAACGTCGCATACGGTGCAACCTTCCTTCACGGTCAAGGCCTTTCTCTCTCTACAACTCGAGGTCACTCACTCACAAGGTCGCACATGCGGAGGTCACTCTACCCAAGAGCACTCCCGCCCAAGGTCACTCCCACTCAAGGTCACTACCGTCCAAGGCAACTCCTACTCAAGGTCACTCCTGTTCAAGGCCACTTCTGCATCAAGGTCACTCTGACACGAGGTCACTCCCGCCCAAGGTCACTCCTACTCAAGGTCACCGCCGTACAAGGCCACTTCTGCATCGAGGTCACTCCGGTCCAAGGTCACTCCTGCTCCAAGGTCACTATGCCCAAGGTCACTCCGCCCAAGGTCACTCCCGCCCAAGGTCACTCCGCCCAAGGTCAGAGGAGAGTGACCTCGGGCGGAGAGTCAGAAACGGCTAATCTTATCTACTCACATGGAGAAAGTCCGAACATTATATCACGAAAAACAAAAAAAAATGTATGATGTCATGACACGAATTAATTCTAAGTTCATTGAAAAAAAAAAAAGGTGAGTGACAATTCTATGTTTTTTGCCCAGAATTCTATATAAATCAAGACGATCAACGAAAAATTTTTTTATACATTTTTACTCAAAATTGCCTCTTTTCTGGAAAGAAAATTGGAAAAGTAATATTTTTGATGAGATTTTTTCAAGTCCCGATATTCATTTTTTCTGAAATATTTCGAGAACGGCACAAAACATCGAGAATATAAATCGGAAAATACTCCAACACCCTTGTCGACTTTCGCAAAGGCCTACTACATGGAGAAAGTTCGAAAACCGTATCACGAGAAACAAAAAAATTAGTACGACGTCATGACGCGAAATAATTCAAAGTTCATTGAATAAAAAAGGTGAGTGACAAGTGTATGTTTTGTCGCCCGAAATTCGATAGAAATCAAGACGACCAACGAAAAAGTCTTCATAAATTGTTACTCAAAATTGCCTCTTCACTGGAAAAAAAATGGAAAAGTATTATTGTTGATGAAATTTTTCCCGATATTCATAATTTCTCAAATATCTCGAGAACGGCACCAAATATCGAAAATTTAAATCGAAATATGTTCGGTATTCGCGTGTTCTGTTCAATTTCTGATGATGCATAAATTATTATCATTAATTATCAATTCTTGATTACTCATTTCGTGAAATATCAGTTACAAGATTTCCCCCTTTATAACATTCTCGGCAATACCGATGAGATGGCGATGGAAATTTTCATGCCATTGGGTTGTTGAGTGAAGTGTCAGTGCCAACGAAAAATATCATTCTCGACATCAATATTCTCCCATCGGGATCAAGTGTTATATTCGCACCCAATAGCCGTAAGCAAGCAGAGTTCGAACCCCAAACGGAATCACCTGCCCATGCCCATTCGCTGCAGCTAGAAGAAGCTAATCCATAGAACGTGCCGAAAGAAAGGTAAGGATTTCTTGTAATCTGTCGGTAACTTCCAATTTGATCTAAGCGAATACAGTCCACTTAGCATACTCAGACATAAATTGGTACTTCGAGCCGTATTTGAAGGTTCCTGACCTGATTTGTGGATTCATAATAATTTATGCATGATTAGTGACTTCTTGTGCAGCATATCTATGCTATAACACGCGAATCACGACATATTCTCTATCTTGATTAGCCGAAAACTCAAGTATAAGCAAACTCTCTGTATTGCTCTGTGCATCTGCGCGAATATTATTTGCTTGATTGAAGTTATTTTGGCTCGAGTAATTAGACTTCTGAGTGTTCACCTCATATCTAAACTAGAAAATAAGCTATGGCATCGGACGCAAAAAATCTGGAACAATTGATTGCTCTAAGATCTACTGAGGTAATAAAATTAAATCAAATAAAGAGGGTAGCTGAGTTATGTCTTGGAGATCGATCTTATCACAATAATTTCAAGTGCAGATCTAAATTGCTAGAATCAATTTATGAAACATTCAATAAACATCACTCATCTATAATTTCTGCAGTATCCGCACAGGAAGATGGTGATCTAGCGCCCCAAAATGAGATTTTCTCAATTTTCGAAAATGATTACTTTGATTGCCAGGCTATATATATGCAGCTCTTTGATGATATTCACCACTTCAAACTGAATAACCTTGAAACGACAGCATCTAGCTCACGTCAACAAAATGTAAAACTTCCTAAAATTGAACTTCCAAGATTTGACGGCGATCTCGAATCCTGGCAAACATTCAAGGATATGTTTGATTCTCTCATTCACCACAATGATGCACTTTCAAGCGTAGAAAAGTTCAATTATCTCATAACTTCATTGCGCAATGCCCCGTTAACCCTGGTCAAATGTACTCCACTGACAGCTCAGAACTACATAGTTGCCTACAATGCATTGATTGAACGGTATGATAATAAACGCTTGATTGCTACATCTCATTGGCACGCGATCGAACAAACGAAGAAGCTTATAAATAATGACAACTCTCAAAGTCTGCGTGTTCTCTTGGACACATATTCCGAAAATGTTTCGGTGCTAGAAAACCTTGGGTTTCCTGTGAAAAAATGGGATTTTGTGCTTTTCAATATGCTGTTCGATCGCGTGGATAATAATACTGCCACTCGGTTTGAACTCGAATGTGGTTCAAACTTACAAGACGAAAACTTTTATGCAACTCTCAAGAATTTCCTAAATAAACAATGCTCCGCATTGGACTCTGTGAATAATTCTATCCCAAGCTCTTCTAAGAAATACGACTATCCTAAGATAAAAGGAAATGTCCCATTCTCTCACTCTCCTAAACCCAAATTCTCATCTCTGGTCGTTGCGTCTAATAGCAAAAACTCTTGTCAGTTATGTATTGAAGATCACAATATATATAATTGCTCTGTTTTTCTATCCAAATCTCCAAATGAAAGGTTCTCATTGTCTAAATGCAACAAATGGTGTACCAATTGTCTTGGGTTCAGACACACCTCGACACATTGCGCTTCTAAGTCACGCTGTCTCACATGCTCGGGTAAGCATCACAGGAAGCACAGGCTTCTTCACATGGAGAGGACATCCGCTCAACTCAATAATACCGCCCCCTCTAACATATCTACCTCTAATATGCCAACTCAAAGCGCTTCCGTCGTACAAAAAGATTGTATCAATAATAGTCAAATTCAGTCATCAACTAACTTGTTTACTCACTCTAACAGCACGGTTCTATTGTCAACAGCTGTTGTACAGGTACGAGATGTATATGGTAATTTTCAGAAGGTGAGAGCTATATTAGATAGTGCGAGCCAGTCTCATTTCATCTCAAGCAAATGTGCAAATAAACTGAATTTATCACAGACTAGTACCGTAGTTGAAATCTCGGGAATAGGCAGGACAAACTCGCAGTCTACAAAAATGATTTCTTGTACAATCAAACCTTTCAGAAAAGATGAGCCATACTTCTCATTAGATTTCATCGTCTTGCCTTAAATTTGTTCAGTCATGCCCAATGTCAATATTCCCCAAGATGTATGTTGTCCGTTTTCCAAGCTCGAGTTAGCTGATCCAGAATTTAATATATCCAGTTCAGTGGATATGCTTTTGGGAGCCGATATATTCGGGTATATTCTGACCGGTAATAGATTAGCAAACTCCGTAAATGACCCAGTGGCTCTCGAAACCATATTTGGTTGGATCATCATGGGTAAAATGAGTTATTCGCAATCTACTCCTCCGCTCGTGAACACTTTCCTCGCAACTACTGATCTCTCGCCAGAGAGCATGGTTAAAAAATTTTGGGAATTGGATCAGGTGCCCTCTACTCTCACTCGTTCTCCCAAAGATATTCTCGCAGAAAAACATTCTCAAAAAACAGTCATACGAACTCCTGCTGGTCTTTATAAGGAATGTCTTCCATTCCGCGTTCCAGAATCAGCCTTTGTTGGATTTCGTGATATAGCATTACGGAGGTTCATGTCTTTGGAAAAACGTTTGATCAAGAATCAGTCTTTACGTGAACAATATTGCGATTTCATGAGGGACTATCTGAACTCAGGTCATATGAAACTTGTTCCGAACCAATCTCTTCACTCCTCAGCATATTACATTCCCCATGTATGTGTTGTCCGTCCAGACAGCTGCACCACTAAGTTGAGAGTCGTATTCGATGCCTCAGCTGAAGATCTCAGGAACACATCTCTCAATGATATCCTATTTCCGGGACCAAAACGTTTCTATTTTGTTGAGATTTCGACTACAACCTATTGTTTCCACGGCTGATGTGAAGCAAATGTCTAGGCAAATTTGTTTGTCCGAAGATCATTTTGACTTTCAAAGAATCCTGTGGAGATTTTCTGAGTTAGAACCTATATCTGACTATGCTCTCATCACGGTTAGTTTTGGTGTATGTTCCTCTCCATTTTTGGCTATACGCACCCTCATGCAATTAGCTCAAGATTATAAGTCTCAGTTTCCTAATGCTTCTCAGGTGATTTGTAGGGATGTTTACATGGACGATATTGTTACAGGATGTAACACAATCTCTGAAGCTCTTTCTTCGCAGAAGGAGTTAGTAGATCACATGGCTTCTGGATGTTTTGAGCTTCGTAAATGGGCTAGCAACTGTCAGGCCTTTTTATCCCACCTCTCCTCAAATATTCTCGAATATAAGACTTTATCGTTTGATGCTGATAGCGAATCAACTGTGAAAATTCTTGGGCTTCAGTGGAATCCGACCCGTGATTTCTTCTCCTTTCGTGTAAATACAATACATTCCGAAAAACAAAGAGTTACAGTGTAAACATAGTCAAAGTCGAAGTTCCTTGTACTGCAAGCTGTGTGCGTTATACCTGCTTGGAAGTCTATATGGTCAATGCGGACTTGTCTGCTTCAATAGTATCCATCCCAGATAGCACAAATTCCTTTTGAGGCCCTTCTGAGGCGTTCACAATCATGTCCTCAGGACGTCGAGAGCGAGCCTGAGGACATTCTCAAGACGTCCTCCTGTTACCATTCTCTACATACTAATAACGTCTCAGAACATCCCTATAAAATCTTTTGAGACAACCTCAGGACATCATGGTAACAACTTGAGGCGGTTTTTGATGATGTTTCAAGGAGGTTCAAGATTTATGGGAGAATATTATTCGTATACAGAATGAGTCACTATAGTGTGTTCTCCTCCGATATTAGCCAAACCGTCAGATATATAAAATGAAAATTCAAGTACAACAGTAATATCACCTAAAGTTGTGTTCATATCTATAGGGTGTTCGAATTCCAAGATATCGGTTGATGATTGGTTTTTTTCAATGGAACACCTTGTATATTATTGCATTTTTGAGTTTTCCCTGAGGAGTTGATTCCATCAATGCATCACACTTGGTGTCTAGTGGGAATTATTACAGAGATATAGGGTGTTGACAATTGAGATTCTTCAAATGTAGGATTTTTTGTGTCGAAACTATTCATTAATGGTCAAAACGGCTCACATGTTCCTGTCATAACTTTTGATTAGCTATCTACTGATATTTATTTGGAACAGATACAATAAGCTGATCAGTATTCTGAATGTTAACCCACCCTCTATTTGTTCCGATTGAATGTCAGTAGATAGTAAACCGAAAGTTTATAAGGATATGTGAGCCGTTTTGACCAATATTGAATAGTTTCCACAAAAACAATCCTAAAATTGAAAAATCTTGTTTTTGAACACCCTATATCTCTGTAATCATTCCCGCTAGACCCCAAGTGTGATGCATTGATGGAATCAGCTCTTCAGGGAGAACCTAAAAATGCAATAGTATACAGGGTGTCCCATTTGGAAATAAACAATCATCAGTCAATATATCTTGGAATTCGAACACCCTACAGATATATATGAAAACAATTTAATGTGAAAGTTCTCATGAAACCCTATTACTATTGTACTTGAATTTTCTCTATTTATCTGATGGTTTGGCTAATATACAAGGATAACACACTATTGACTCACCTTGTATTATGCAAATGATAATTTCTTTAAAATAATATGGATCTCATGATATTTGCAAAATTTCCCTCTATTTATAATAGGTTCAAATGAAAAACCGAATGAAAAACTTACATTCTATTATTTATAACTTATTCTGAAAATTTTCAATTTCCTTTCCAAAGAAATGTATTTCAGCTTCTTGCTGAGCACTACTAGAAGTTATTGCCTATTGATAGTTATATTTCTCCATGTTGTTTTTGATTTCTGAACTCTGGACATTCCTGATGCAGAATAATCAACTGGAAGTTGAAGCCTTCATGCAATATTTTATAGATTCTGAAGAAGCAAAACTATCTTGGAATGAAAATATCATCATGTTTGTGTTTTGCATAACCTTCTGAAACAAACAATGTATTAATATTTCATGTCCAGTACTTACTATCAATGATATGATTTATGTAGTTATAGGTACCAACCATTATTGAATCTACTGAAAGTTCAAGACTGCATATGTACAATCTTTCATAATTTCCAAAGAAGCCAAAATATCTTGGAATAAAATATCTCTGCTCTGATATGATATCATCATTTTGTGTTATCAATAACCTCCTGAAACAAATAATGTACCTATTAATATTTCATGTTCCAGTCCCTACTATATCAATGATTTGATTTAGGTACCTACCTTTATTGAATATACTGAAAGTGCAAACATGCATTTGCATATGCAATCTCACATAGATTTCGAAGAAGCCAAAATATCTTGGAATGAAACATCTCTGCTCTGATGACATCATCAATCTTGTGTTCTCAATAACTTCATCTGAAACAAATAATTAACCTATTAACATTTCATGTCCAGTACCTACAATATCAATGATTTGATTCAGGTACCTACCTTTATTGAATTCATACTGAAAGTTCAAGCTTCCATACAATATTTTATAGATTCCGAAGAAGCAAAGCTATCTTGGAATAAAACATGTTTGCTATGATGATATCATCAATTTTGTGTTCTCAATAACCTCCTGAAACAATAAATAATATATATGAATGTATCAATATTTCATGTCCGGTACTATCAATGATTCTATTTAGTATTTACTCACCATTGTTTCTTTCTACCTGAGAGAAATGTCATCAACAGAGATTATCATCCTTTTGTTATTGTTATCTTTTAATTCTGTGCAATAAGTTCTTTCCGCAATCATTTTGTGAAATAGAAATTTGATGAAGGTATTCAATGAATACTCTAATAATTTTGATATAATCATTAATATATTATGATGTATCTCGAACAAATCATGACTATCATGAGACATAACCTCAATTCTAGTTCTTCTTTTTCTTCCTTTTGTCTTCGATGACACGTTATTTCATGGAATGTCATCTGAAGACGTCCGTAGGCACGAAATTCTTTACATCCTCAGGCTGTCACTGAAAGAACTCATTTAGGACAATTACAGCGCTAAATTTACGCCTGATGATGTTCTTAGGTTGTAGGAAATAGAACGTCCTCTCCAGGCGTTTGGCGACACATTGAGGATGACCTTAGGCGAGTGTGTGCTATCTGGGATATGTGATGATAGGATAGAGAGATAGAGTGTGCACTCCGATGAAGACGATGTATCTTCTTCTGCCTATTGTACTTTCTATGTACCCTCTGAAGTCGTCTTATATATGGTCAATGCGATCATATCTGCTTCAACTGTATGCATGTCAGAAGCTAGACTGCAGAGTTTATGTGTAAACATAGTCGTCGTCGAAGTTCCTTGTTCTGCAAGTTGTGTGCGTTATACGCGCTCAGAAGTCGTCTCATATGGGCATTGCGAACTCGTTTGCTTCAATAGTATTCATGTGAGATGATAGGATAGAGATAGAGTGTGCACACCGATGAAGTCGATGTTACTTCATTTGCCTATTGAACTCGTTATATACCCTACAGAGTCGTTTTATACGGTCACTGCCATCATATCTGCTTCAACTGTATGCATGTCAGATGCTTGACGGCAGAGCTACAGTGTAAACATAGTCGAAGTCGGAGTTTCTTGTTGTGCATGTTGTGTGCGATATACCCGCTTGGAAGTCGTCTCATATGGGCATCGGGAACACGTCTGCTGCAAAAGTATCAATGTGAGTTGATAGGATAGAGTTATAGAGTGTGCACACCGATGAAGTCGATGTATCTTCATCTGCCTATTGTAGTTGATATACCTATACCCTTCAAAGTCGTCTTAAATGGCCACTACGATCATATCTGCTTCAACTGTATGCATGTCAGATGCTAGACTGCAGAGTGACAGTGTGAACATATTCGACAACGAAGTTTCTTGTTCTGCAAGCTGTGTGCGTTATACCTGCTTGGAAGTCGTCTCGTTTGGTCATGGCGAACTTGTCTGCTTCAATAGTATCCATGTGAGATGATACGATAGAGAGATATAGTGTGCACAACGATGAAATCTATGTATCTTCATCTGCCTATTGAACTCGTTGAATACCCTTCAAAGTCATCTTATACGGTCACTGCAATCTCATCTGCTTCAACTGTATGCATGTCAGATGCTAGACTGCAGAGTTACAGTGTAAACATAGTCGAAGTCGAAGTTTCTTTTTCTGCAAACTGTATTCGTTATACCCGCTTAGAAGTCGTCTAATATGGTCAATTCAAACTTGTCTGCTTCAATATTGTCAATGTAAGATGATAGGATAGAGAGATATAGTGTGCACAACGATGAAATCTATGTATCTTCATTTGCCTATTGAACTCGTTGAATACCCTTCAAAGTCGTCTTATACGATCACTGCAATGGTGTCAGCTTCAACTGTATGCATGTCAGATGCTAGACAGCAGAGTCACAGTGAAAACATAGTCGAAGTCAAAGTTTCTTGTTCTGCAAGATGTGTGCGATATACCCGCTCAGAAATCGTCTGATATGGTCACTGCAATCGTATCTGCTCCAACTGTATGCATGTTAGATGCTAGACGGCAAAGTTACATAGTAAACAGAGTCGAAATCGAAGTTTCTCATTGTGCAAGTAGTGTGCGTTATATCCGCTCGGAGGTTGTCTCATATGGGCATTGCGAACTCGTCTGCTTCGATAATATCCATGTGAGATGATAGGATAGAGAGATAGAGTTTGCACACCGATAAAGTCGATGTATCTTCATCTGCCTATTGTACTTGCTATATACCCCATAAAGTCGTCTTTTATGGTCACTGCGATCATATCTGCTTTAACTGTATGCATGTCAGATGCAAGACTGCAGAGTTACAATGTGAACATAGTCGAAGTCGATGTTTCTTGTTCTGCAAGCTGTGTGCGTTATACCCGCTTGGAAGTCGTCTCATATGGTCAATGCGAACTTGTCTGCTTCAATAGTGTCCATGTGAGATGAAAAGATAGAGAAATAGAGTGTGCACTCCGATGAAGTCGATGCATATTCATCTGCCTATTGTACTTGCTATATACCCTCTAAAGTCATCTTATATGGTCACTGCGATCATATCTGCTTCAACTGTATGCATGTCAGATGCTAGACTGCCGAGTTACAATATAAAATTCTCATCTCATCAACCTTGAAATATAAAGTTTTACAACTGATACATCAAGGTCATTTCGGTATAGTGTGCACAACGATGAAGTCGATGTATCTTCATTTGCCTATTGTACTCGTTATATACCCTTCGAAGTTGTCTTATATGGTCACTGCAATGGTATCTGCTTCAACTGTATGCATGTCAGATGCTAGACTGCAGAGTTACAGTGTAAACATAGTCGAAAACGAAGTTTCTCGTTCTGCGGGCTGTGTGCGATATACTCGCTTGGGACTTGTCTCATATGGTCAATGCGAACTTGGCTGCTTCAATAGTGTCCATGTGAGATGATAGGATAGAGAGATACAGTGTGCAAAACGATGAAGACGATGTATCTTCATTTGCCTCTTGTTCTCGTTATATACCCTTCAAAATCGTCTTATACGGTCACTGCCATCGTATCTGCTTCAACTGTATGCATGTCAGATTCTAGACTGCAGAGTCACAGTGTAAACATAGTCAAAGTCGAAGTTTCTTTTTCTGCAAGCTGTGTGCGTTATACTTGCTTGGGAGTAGTCTTATATGGTCAATGTTAACTCGTCTGCTTTGATAGTGTCCATGTGGGATGATAGGATAGAGAGATATAGTGTGCACAACGATGAAGACGATATATCCCCATTTGCCTGTTGTACTCGCCATATACCCTCCAACGTCGTCTTATATGGTCACTGCAGTCGTATCTGCTCCAACTGTATGCATGCCAGAAGCTAGACTGCAGAGTTTGTGTGTGAACATACTGGTAGTCGTAGTTTATTGTTCTGCAAGTTGTGTGCGTTATAACCACTTAGAAGTTGTCGAGGTTTCTTGTTTTTCAAGCTGTGTGCGTGATACCTCTTCGGGAGTCGTCTTATATGGTCATTGCGAACTTGTCTGCTTCAATAGTGTCCATGTAAGATGATAGGATAGAGAGATAGAGTGTGAACTCCGATGCAGTCGATGTATCTTTATCTGCCTATTGTACTTTATATATACTCCCCAAAGTCGTCTCATATGGTCACTGCGATCATATCTGCTTCAACTGTATGCATGTCAGAAGCTAGACTGCAGAGTTTTTGTGTAAACATAGTGGTAGACGAAGTTTATTGTTCTGCAAGTTGTATGCGTTATAACCGCTTAGAAGTTGTCGAGGTTTCTTGTTTTTCAAGCTGTGTGCGTGATACCTCTTCGGGAGTCGTCTTATATGGTCATTGCGAACTTGTCTGCTTCAATAGTGTCCATGTAAGATGATAGAATAGAGAGATAGAGTGTGAACTCCGATGCAGTCGATGTATCTTTATCTGCCTATTGTACTTTATATATACTCCCCAAAGTCGTCTCATATGGTCACTGCGATCATATCTGCTTCAACTGTATGCATGTCAGAAGCTAGACTGCAGAGTTTTTGTGTAAACATAGTGGTAGTCGAAGTTTATTGTTCTGCAAGTTGTATGCGTTATAACCGCTTAGAAGTTGTCTCATATGGGCATTGCGAACTCGTTTGCTTCAATAGTATCCATGTGAGATGATAGGATAGAGATAGAGTGTGCACACCGATGGAGTCGATGTAAGTTCATCCGCCTATTGAACTCGTTATATACCCTTCAGAGTCGTCTTATACGGTCACTGCCATCGTTTCTGCTTCAACTGTATGCATATTAGATTAATTCCTCAAATATCTCGAGAACGGCACAAAATATCGAAAATCTGAATCGAAAAATACCCCAACACTCCTGTGGACTTCCGCAACGACCCACCACATGGAGAAAGTCCGAACATTATATCACGAAAAACAAAAAAAAATTTACGACGTCATGTCGCAAATTAATTCTAAGTTCATTGAAAAAAAAAGGTGAGTGACAATTGTATGTTTTTTGCCCAAAATTCGATAGAAATCAAGACGATCAACGAATAATTCTCCATACATTTTTACTCAAAATTGCCTCTTTTCTGGAAAAAATATTGGAAAAGTAATATTTTTGATGGGATTTTTTCAAGTCCCGATGTCCATATAATCTGAAATATTTCGAGAGCGGCACAAAACATCGAGAATATGAATCGAAAAATACTCCAACACCCTTGTCGACTTTCGCAAAGGCCTACTACATGGAGAAAGTCCGAACACCGTATCACGAAAAACAAAAAAATTAGTACGACGTCATGACGCGAAATAATTCAAATTTCTTCGAATAAAAAAGGTGAGTTACAAGTGTATGTTTTATCGCCCAAAATTCTATAGAAATCAAGACGACTAACGAAAAAGTCTTCATTATTTGTTACTCAAAATTGCCTCTTTACTGTAAATAAAAATTGGAAAGGAATTATTTTTGATGAAATTTTTCGAAGTCCCGATATTCATATTTTCTCAAATATCTCGAGAACGGCAAAAAATATAGAAAATCTGAATCAAAGAATACCTCAACGCTGTTGACTTCCGCAAAAGCCTACCACATAGAGAAAGTCCGAACACCGTATCACAAAAAAAAATCCGTACGACGTCATGACGCGTAATAATTCCAAGTTCATTGAAAAAAATAGTGAGTGACAAGTGCATGTTTTCCGCACGAAATTCGATAGAAATCAAGACGACCAACGAAAAAGTCTCAATACATTGTTACTCAAAATTGCTCCTTTACTGGGAGAAAAAACTTGGAAAAGTATAATTCTTGATGAAAGTCCCGATATTCATATTCTCTCAAATATCTCGAGAACGGCAATGAATTTCGAAAATCTAAATCAAAAAATACCCCGAAACCCTTGTCGACTTTCGCAACGGCCTACCACATGGAGAGAGTCTGAACATTGTATCACGAAAAACACAAAAATTAGTACGACGTCATGACGCGAATTAATTCTGAGTTCATTGTAAAAAAAAAAAGGTGAGTGAAAATTGTATGTCTTTTGCCCAAAGTTCGATAGAAATCAAGACGACCATGGAAAAAGTCTTCATTCTTTGTTACTCAAAATTGCCTCTTTACTGGAGAAAGAAATTGGAAAAGTATTATTTTTGATGAAATTTTTCAGTCTCGATATTCATATTTTCTCAAATATCTCGAGAACGGCACTAAATATCGAAAATCTAAATCGGAATATACCCCAACACCATTGTCGACTTCCGCATAGGCCTACCACATGAAGGAACTCCGAACACCGTTTCACGAAAAACCAAAAAATTAGTACGTCATGGCGCGGAATAATTATTCATTCATAAATTGTTACTCAAAATTGCCTCTTTACTGGAAAAAAAATTGGAAAAGTATTATTTTTGATGGAATTTTCCAATGTCCCGATATTCATATTTCCTCAAATATTTCGAGAACGGAACTAAATATCGAAAATCTCAATCGAAATATAACCCAACACCATTGTCGACTTCCGCATAGGCCTACTACATGGACAAAGTCCGAACACCGTTTCACAAAAAACAAAAAAATCAGTACGACGTCATGACGCGAAATAATTCTGAGTTCATTGAAATAAAAAGGTGAGTGACAATTGTATGTTTTTTGCCCAGAATTCGATAGAAATCAAGACAACCAACGAAAAAGTCTTCATAAATTGTTACTCTAAATTGCCGCTTTACTGGAAAAAAAAATTGGAAAAGTATTATATTTGATGAAATTTTTCAGTCTCGATATCCATATTTTCTCAAATATCTCGAGAACGGCACTAAATATCGAAAATCTAAGTCGGAATATACCCCAAAAGTATTTTTTTTATGACATTTTTCGTAGTCCCGATATTCATATTTTCTCAAATATCTCGAGAACGGCACTGAATATCGAAAATCTAAATCGAAATATACCCCAACACCATTGTCGACTTCCGCATAGGCCTACCACAGGAGAAAGTCCGAACACCGTTTCAGGAAAAACAAAAAAATTAGTACGACGTCATGACGCGAAATAATTCTTAGTTCATTGAAAAAAAAATGTGAGTGACAATTGTATGATTCTTGCACAAAATTCGATAGAAATCTAGACAACCAACAAAAAAGTCTTCATAAATTGTCACTCAAAATTGCCTCTTTACTGGAAAAAAAAATTGGAGAAGTATTATTTTTAAAGGAATTTTTCAAAGTCCCGATATACATAATTCCTCAAATATCTTGAGAACGGCACGAAATATCGAAAATCTGAATCGAAAAATACCCCAACACTCCTGTGGACTTCCGCATCAACGACCCACCACATGGAGAAAGTCCGAACATTATATCACGAAAAACAAAAAAAATTGTACGACGTCATGACGCGAATTAATTCTAAGTTCATCGAAAAAAAAAGGTGAGTGACAATTGTATGTTTTCTGCCCAAAATTCGATAGAAATCAAGACGATCAACGGAAAATTTTCAATACATTTTTACTCAAAATTGCCTCTTTTCTGGAAAAAAAAATTGGAAAAGTAATATTTTTGATGAGATTTTTTCAAGTCCCGATATTCATATTTTCTGAATTATTTCGAGAACGGCACCAAACATCGAGAATATAAATCGAAGAATACTCGCAACACCCTTGTCGACTTTCGCAAAGGCCTACTACATGGAGAAAGTCCGAACACCGTATCACAAGAAACAAAAAAATTAGTACGACGTCATGACGCGAAATAATTCAAAGTTCATTGAATAAAAAAGGTGAGTGGTAAGTGGATGTTTTGTCGCCCGAAAATCGATAGAAATCAAGACGACCAACAAAAGTCTTCATAAATTGTTACTCAAAATTTTCTCTTCACTGGAAAAATAAATTGGAAAAGTATTATTTTTGATGAAATTTTTCAAAGTCCCGATATTCATATTGTCTCAAATATCTCGAGAACGGCACAAAATATCGAAAATCTGAATCGAAAAATACCCCAACACTCCTGTCGACTCTCGCAACGACCTACCACATGGAGAAAGTCCGAACATTATATCACGAAAAACAAAGAAAAATGTACGACGTCATGACGCGAATTAATTCTATGTTCATTAAAGAAAAAAACCGTGAGCGACAATTGTATGTTTTTATTCCCAAAATTCGATAGAAATCAAGACGATCTACGAAAAATTCTCCATACATTTTCACTCAGAATTGCCTCTTTTTGAAAAAAAAAAATGGAAAAGTAATATTTTTGATGAGATTTTTTCAAATCCTGTATTCATATTTCCTGAAATATTTCGAGAACGGCACAAAACATCGAGAATATGAATCGAGAAATACTCCAACACCCTTGTCGACTTTCGCAAAGGCCTACTACATGGAGAAAGTCCGAACACCGTATCACGAAAAACAAAAAAATTAGTACGACGTCATGACGCGAAATAATTCAAAGTTCATTGAATAAAAAAGGTGAGAGACAAGTGTATGTTTTGTCGCCCAAAATTCGATAGAAATCAAGACGACCAACGGAAAAGTCTTCTCGTTATCTCGAGAACGGCACTGAATATCGAAAATTTAAATCGAAATATACCTCAACACCATTGTTGACTTCCGCATAGGCCTACCACATGGAGAAAGTCCGAACACCGTTTCACAAAAACAAAAAAATTAGTACGACGTCATGACGCGAAATAATTCTAAGTTCATTGAAAAAAAAAGGTGAGTGACAATTGTATGTTTTTTGCCCAAAATTCGATAGAAATCAAGACAACCAACGAAAAAGTCTTCATGAATTGTTACTCAAAATTGCCTCTTTACTGGAAAAAAAATTGGAAAAGTATTATTTTTGTTGAAATTGAATGAAGTCCCGATATTCATATTTCCTCAAATATCTCGAGAACGGCACTAAATATCGAAAAACAAAATAATTAGTACGACGTCATGACGCGAAATAATTCAAAGTTCATTGAAAAAAAAAGGTGAGTGACAATTGTATGTTTTTTGCCCAGAATTCGATAGAAATCAAGACAACCAACGAAAAAAACTTCATAAATTGTTACTCTAAATTGCCGCTTTACTGGAAAAAAAAAAATTTGAAAAGTATTATTTTTGATGAAATTTTTCAGTCTCGATATCCATATTTTCTCAAATATCTCGAGAACGGCACTAAATATCGAAAATCTAAGTCGGAATATACCCCAAAAGTATTTTTTTTGATGACATTTTTCAAAGTCCCGATATTCATATTTTCTCAAATATCTCGAGAACGGCACTGAATATCGAAAATCTAAATCGAAATATACCCCAACACCATTGTCGACTTCCGCATAGGCCTACCACAGGAGAAAGTCCGAACACCGTTTCAGGAAAAACAAAAAAATTAGTACGACGTCATGACGCGAAATAATTTTTAGTTCATTGAAAAAAAAAAGGTGAGTGACAATTGTATGTTTTTTGCCCAAAATTCGATAGAAATCAAGACAACCAACGAAAAAGTCTTCATGAATTGTTACTCAAAATTGCCTCTTTACTGGAAAAAAAATTGGAAAAGTATTATCTTTGATGAAATTGAATGAAGTCCCGATATTCATATTTCCTCAAATATCTCGAGAACGGCACTAAATATCGAAAAACAAAATAATTAGTACGACGTCATGACGCGAAATAATTCAAAGTTCATTGAATAAAGAAGGTGAGTGACAAGTGTATGTTTTGTCGCCCAAAATTCGATAGAAATCAAGACGACTAACGAAAAAGTCTTCATTAGTTGTTACTCAAGATTGCCTGTTTATTGAAAAAAAATTGGAAAAGTAATATTTTTGATGAGATTTCTTCAAGTCCCGATATTCATATTCTCTCAAATATCTCGGGAACGGCACAAAACAACGAGAATATAAATCGAAAAATACTCCAACACCCTTGTCGACTTTCGCAAAGGCCTACCACATGGAGAAAGTCCGAACACCGTATCACAAAAAACAAAAGAATTAGTACGACGTCATGACGCGAAATAATCCGAAGTTCATTGAATAAGAAAAGGTGGGTGACAAAAGTATGTTTTTTGTCCAAAATTCGATAGAAATTTTAACATAATACATATTATTATCATTATATATATATCCTGTAGACGACTGACAAGTTGAATAAATGTCATCACATCTTACATGGTGTCAGAAGAGATTTTCAACAATTCATAGCTAGAATTGGGAAGAAGCCTCATTTATCGATATAAGATGGAGCAAGGTGACAATCCAAACAAAAAAATTCAAATTTTTCCTGCTTCACAACCTAGACGAATAAACATAAGTGAAGCAGGAAACAAGTCAAAAACTTAGAGATCAAGAGTATCAATTCTATGTTGCAGCATCAGGGATTCATCAATTACCCAAAGAAATGCAGGTAGGAAATTTAATGAACTGCTTGGGACCAGACATTCTTGATATATTTGAGTCATTTGAGCTGACCGAAGTGGGAAAAAATGATCCAGAAATTATAAAAAGGAAAATTTTCAGAAGAATTTGATGAATCACATCAGTATCAAATGTACAATACTTACGTATTCTTCAATACTAATCAAGAGGATGGTCAATCATTTGAAAACTACCTCATTGATATCAAAATGAAGATTGAACTCTGTGATTTCAATACAGTTCAAAACAATATGACCCTTGAGGACCGCTCACTACGAGATGAACTGATTTTGGGAGTGAGGAGTAGTAAAGTCAGAGAAAAACTACTGAGTGATCCAAAATTAGATTTGACAAAGGCGATCAGTATTTGTAGAGCAAGTGAACAAACTCCTGAGCAACTATCTCATATCACTGGATATTCCAAGATGTGTGATGTCATCAGAGAACATCAAGAACAGAAAGACAAAACTAAAATTTCAGAATTGTTTTTCTGCAGAAGATGTGGTACTAAACATGGAATACGTCAGTGTCCAGCGTACGACAAGAAATGCGAATGTTGCGGAAAGAAAGGACATCTAACAGAAAAGTGTTTCAAGAATAAAGAGGAAAAGAAGAAATTCTCTAATCAAGTAGAAGTAGAAAGTGAGACTACAGAAGACGAGTAGGAAGAATTCAATCTACACCTTTATTCAATATTTTCATCAAATACAGATGACGACGACTGGTTGGAGACGATCAAAATTGAAGGAAAAAATATAACAGTCAATTTAGATACTGGAGCCAAGACCAACGTTATGCCCAAAAAATATATACCAGATCTTGATATTGATATGAAAAAGTCTAATATCAAAAATATCATTAGCTTCAATCGAGAGAAAACAAAAGTGTTGGGTAAAATCAACACTAATTGCTTGGTAAAAGGAAAACAATTTATGATAGAATTCCAAGTTGTGGATTTAGACACAATACCAGTTTTGGGGGATAAAGCCTGTGTTGAACTCGGATTGATTGAACGAATTCATCAAGTAGTAAATTATTCTGATAGTTAAATTTATAAAGGACTTGGCTGCTTCAAGAATTTCGAATACAAATTGGAGTTCCGCGAGAATCCTGTTTCAGTATTCATCCCGCAAGATCAATTCCACATAGAATTCGTGACGAAGTCAAAGCAGAGCTGGACAATATGGTAAAACTAGGTGTGATAATCAAGCAAGACAGTCCTACTCCAGTTTCAAGCAATTTGGTTATAGTCAAAAAAGGAAAGAAGTTTAGAATTTGTACCCAACAGATCTAAACAGGAATATCCTTCGTAGACATTATCCATTGAGTACCATTGATGAAACTCCAGCAAGAATTAAAAATTCGTCTTGGTTCACTATTCTTGATTGTAAAAGAGGATTTTGGCAGGTTAAGGTTTCAGAAGAGTCTGTGAAATATCTAACGTTTTCAACTCCGTGGGGCAGATATTCTTATCAATGACTTCCTTTTGGGTTGTGTTCTGCTCCAGAAGTTTTCCAGAAACTGATATCATCAATTCTCAAAAAATTCCAGAACGTAGAGGTATCAATGGATGATATACTAATTCTCGCTACTTCAGTGGAAAATTTAGATTGCTGACCAAGAAAGTGATGAAGGAGCTATTTGAAAAAGGAGTAAGATTGAATAAAGAGAAATGTCAGTTTGATGAACAATCGATCAGATTCCTTCGCCACATAGTAACTAACAAAGGACTCAAACCAGATTCGGACAAGATTGATGCTATTGATAGATTGAAAATGCCAACAGACAGAAAATCACTTCTAAGACTTCTAGGAATGGTGACATATCTTTCAAAATTCATTCCGAATTTATCAGAGATAACTAAACCTCTAAGACAACTTTCAATAAAAAATGTTGAATGGTGTTGGTGTCATGAACAAGAAGTGGCATTTGAAACTATCAAGACTAAATTATGCAGTTTGCCTGAACTAAAGTATTACGATGATAATAAGAACAACATTCTGTCAGTTGACAGTAGTTCTTTTGCTATGGGAGTAACTTTACTTCAGGATGGACATCCAATAGCATTCGCTTCAAAAGCACTCTCACTAGCTCAGCAAGGTTATCCAGAGATAGAAAAACAAGCTTTGGCAATAAGATTTGGTTGTCAGAAATTTCATCCTTCCATCTTTGGTAAAGAAGTATTAGTTAAAGCTGATCATAAGCCATTGCAATCGATTTTCACCAATTCCTGATGCTTTAAGTCGTGATGTTGTCAATGTTTCCGAGGATGAAAACGAAAACGAGCTTGAAGTAAATCTGATTCTACCGATAACTGTGCTGTGAGCAAAACAAATAAGTGGAGAAATAAATGAGAGTGATGAACTCGAAAAGCTGAAACTTGTAATAGAGAATGGATGGCCTGATTCCTGCGATGAGCTATGCGTTGATGTTAAAGAATTTTGGAATTTCTGAGATGAACTGTCAGTTTATGAAGGTTTGATATTCAAGGAAGATAAAATTCTTATCCCATCCACCTCGAAATATAAAGTTTTACAACTGATACATCAAGATCGTTTTCAATTGCTTCAATAGTGTCCATGTAAGATGATAGGATAGAGAGATAGAGTGTGAACTCCGATGCAGTCGATGTATCTTTATCTACCTATTGTACTTTTTATATTATCCCCAAATTCGTCTTATATGGTCACTGCGATCATATCTACTTCAACTGTATGCATGTCAGGAGCTAGACTGCAGAGTTCATGTGTTAACATAGTGGTAGTCGAAGTTTCTCGTTCTGCAAGCTGTGTGCGTTATACCTGCTTGAAAGTCGTCTCGTATGGTCATGGCGAACTTGTCTGCATCAATAGTGTCCATGTGAGATGATACGATAGAGAACTGTATGCATGTCAGATGCTAGACAGCAGAGTCACAGTAAAAACATAGTCGAAGTCGAAGTTTCTTGTTCTGCAAGATGTGTGCGATATACCCGCTTAGAAATCGTCTTATATGGTCACTGCAATCGTATCTGCTCCAACTGTATGCATGTTAGATGCTAGACGGCAGAGTTACAGTGTGAACAGAGTCGAAATCGAAGTTTCTTGTTGTGCAAGTTGTCTGCGTTATATCCGCTCGAAACTTGTCTCATATGGGCATTGCGAACTCGTCTGCTTCGATAATATCCATGTGAGATATCCTCTCCAAAGTCGTCTTTCATGGTCACTGCGATCATATCTGCTTAACACTGTATGCATGTCAGATGCAAGACTGCAGAGTTACAATGTAAACATAGTCGAAGTCGATGTTTCTTGTTCTGCAAGCTGTGTGCGTTATACCCGCTTGGAAGTCGTCTTATATGGTCAATGCGAACTTGTCTGCTTCAAAAGTGTCCATGTGAGATGGAAAGATGGAGAAATAGAGTGTGCACTCCGATGAAGTCGATGTATATTCATATGCCTTTTGTACTTGCTATATACCCTCCAAAGTCATCTTATATGGTCACTGCGATCATATCTGCTTCAACTGTATGCATGTCAGATGCTAGACTGCAGAGTTACAATATGAAATTCGCATCCCATCCACCTTGAAATATAAAGTTTTACAACTGATACATCATGGTCATTTTGGTATAGTGTGCACAACGATGAAGTCGATGTATCTCCATTTGCTTATTGTACTCGTTATATACCCTTCGAAGTCGTCTTATACGGTCACTGCAGAGCTATCAGCTTCAACTGTATGCATGTCAGATGCTAGACTGCAGAGTTACAGTGAAAACATAGTCGAAGTCGAAGTTTTTCGTTCTGCGAGCTGTGTGCGATATACTCGCTTGGGAGTCGTCTTTTATGATCATGTAACATGAAAATTGACCTTTTCATCTTACAGTATATATCTAGTTTGAAAACATGATAAATAATATAAAGAACTTACCAACATGAAGATACCAACCAATGCATATTTGTTTTCTTCTTATTTAAGTAATCAATTGGTATCTTCACTATGATGCGTTCACATTGCTCACTCTGTATAATACCCTTTATTCAGTAAAATACACAAGACCATATAATAA
Organism: Phaedon cochleariae; assembly: GCA_918026855.4. Classification (NCBI taxonomy): domain Eukaryota; kingdom Metazoa; phylum Arthropoda; class Insecta; order Coleoptera; family Chrysomelidae; genus Phaedon; species Phaedon cochleariae. The sequence continues at coordinate 21,473,057 of OU896716.1, read as the reverse complement.
TTTCATTTACTTCAAGATACATCTCTGTAAATAGTAATCTCAAAGTTGTGGATAGGCCAAGTCTGGAAACTCCCAATTTATCTAAAAGAAAAAGTAAAGTTCATTGATGCATAATAATAAAGAAAGTAGTTAGTACTTACCAGAAAGAAAGACTCCTAGAAGGTTGGTTTTTATTAGAGATCGTCGATCAGTTCAGAATATCTGGAGACAGCTTGTTGTTCTGAAACAAATTTAAATAGTTAGGGCTCATATCGTCTAAAATCCTGAAATGTTGAAAAATATGATCAGTGATTACTTGGAGAAGGCTTACCTTGTTATTTATTGAGTGAAAGGTAGATTTCGTGAAAAATTCGTCATTTTTCTAAGCATTTATTGTAGGTTATTTTGTTTTGGGCAAATCTGACACATAAGGGACAGGAACCACATTTCTTCGTCGTCTTGTTTTAGTTGTTTTCTCTCCCGGACAAGCGGACAATTACCTTAAGCTGTGTTTTCGGTGATGTGTGTGATCCGGCGTCCTTGTTAGATGTTCGTGTACGAGAGAGATGACCCTATGCTGTTTTGATGGACACCATGCTTCAACAGTCTGAGAGTCTAGGGAGTGTACCACCAGTCAGAGAGTCTAGGTAGTTTTCAGCCGTTTGATTTTTATTGGCTAGTATTAATTATTAATTATTTCCCGCACTTATTTTGAATTGGCGGAAATGTCACTTGATTGGCAGCGATGGAGATGACAGTAAAATAACCAATTAGGTACTGTTTTGATAACTCGTGACTAAACTCGTGATGGTTTTTTCTGATGAGCAGAAACCCATTTTAGTATAAGTTGGCGTTGTGTTTTTATTTTCTAATGGACTTGTTTAGCCTGTGAAATGGGCAGGGAATCAGGTTGGCGCAGGAAATCTCTCTTCCGGCTTCTTTCATTTTCCATCATCACGGCGATTGTGAGGAGCATGATGATCGTGCTTGAAAAGATGATTTATTTTCGTTGGAGGTGTGATCGTGCAAAGGCCATCCTGATAGGAGGTGAGTCTCGAGATTATTTGATTAGGTCTTAGTCCATGATTGAATTTAAGTGATATTTTAACCCTGAATCTATTCTCATAGATTTGAGGGCCTTGCACGTGGGGTCCGAATACGTTGGGACTTCTCTACGTTCAATCCAGGCTGACTCTTTGGCTTACTCCTCGGCTTACTTCTTGGCTTACTTCCTGGCTTCTTCAGAGGCCAAATCTACCATCAAGCGGACATTCTTAGAGAGGGGCTCTGGTAGGTCCTTTTCATATCTGGATAACGACCACCGGGTGCCTGAACGGATTAGCGGCCCCATTTCATCGGAAAGGACCTACGATTTCGGCGACGAATACCTGGTGCCTGGACGGCCTAGCAATCTTCTGCTCTCTGGGGTGCTTCGACTACAGGCCCCATTCTTCTTGGAGTCATCGACTCCACCCATCGAAGGTTCTAGGGCTCTGCTGTTACCAGTTTTGGGTAACTGAGGCATGGCTGGGTAACTTCATTAGACCATCTACGAGTGACCACTACTATGACCACACCACAACTTTAACCATGAAGTAAGAACTTTCCAATTTTTCATATAAAAACCTTGTTGGAACCAGTTTTGATCACCAAAGGCTTCTACAATTATTGAAGATCACATATTGCGCAATATACTCCAGGATTAGGAGTTCATACCCTTTATTTTTAGATTTTTTTGTAAAGATTTCCTGAAATTAATTAATAACTTCCTGTGAGCTGCGTTTATAGACCTATAGCGGAGAGTTTGATAGTGCATACATACATTTGTGTTGAATTTGGATTACTAGCTCCATAACAGTACATACAGTCGGTTTACTAGGATTATGAGAAAATGGTGTATTTTACTGATTATTTTCTATAACATTTATTAAATTACCCATGAGACCACAAGTGTGCTTTTATTATTTCTGATATTTTTCTTTCAGGTTAAAATTCCAATTTCATATTTTTTGTAACAACAAGACTCAACTTTTCTTGGTTTTTCACTCTAAAACAAACTAAGTGGCGCCTAACTAGCCACCTAACAAAATCAAAACTCTAGGCCTTTGCTCACCAGACCCAAGAGTTGCCGGAGCCAGTTGTGAGACTTGCTTTGCTTCTTTTTATTTATGAAAATAGATGAAAAGTAGCAAAGTTCGTATCATTAAATTGGCGCCCAACGTGGGGCCCGATTTTGTTAGGTGATACTTAATACTTTATTTCCATAAAATAAAAGAACACTTGTGGACTTATTCAATTTTTTCTAGAAGTCATGGTGTGAAAAATGTTTTTTCATTAACATATATTCATTCAAAGTTGGTGGTCAATTATACCTACAGATTAGTGGTCCTGATAGTGGTTTTTTGAAAGGGATTTTTGGGATTTAAAAATAATTTGATTTAGTTAAACTCAGCTGAGTTCCTTTTTTCCAAACATACTTGGATAAATTTTTTGAGTTTATAAATAACCATCTACAGGGTGATGGCGAAATTTCTTTCATTTCTATTTCAGGAATTTATTGTAGTGGGTTTACTTTGAGAGATAACTCAAAACTTTTCAAGTTGAAATGTTTACATTTTTTCAAACAAAGATGTTGAGAAATTTTTTTAAGTTTTTGCATTCAGACACATAGGAAATGTGTCTTAAAAATTGGTGGTCCATAAAGTTGTTGAACATATACTGTGTGTTCAATTTTGAGTTGAATTTCTTCAAATTTTGGTAGCCCGCTGGCCCAAATTGAAAATAAAATTCGTAAGATTAATCAAACAAGGTAATTTGATGAATTTTTTTTTGCTTTAATACTAACATATAAAATTGGTGGTCCAGGGAATTAATGAACACAAGTGAGTGTTCAATTTTGAATTGAATTTTACAAATTGAAAATTACTAGGGATATTTCAGATTCTGAGTCCAAATTTTGAATATTTTTATTGATTCCAAAAAGGAATATTATACAGAGTGACCCTAGTTGAAAGATTGATTGCTTGAATGGAAAGCTGATTACCTTTTGAAATAATTTAAATACTTGAGCCCTTTTCATTGATTAAATTAAATTTTACCAATTGAGTTTTCTAAATTTTTACTTATTCTATAATGGCTGCCTTTAAATTTAAACCTAATCATTTATTGATTGATGAGTTGAACTATGAACTTAGAATCAGGGGTATAATAACAGATCGCAATATGAATGAGAAAAGAAGTATATTATCTAAAGCTATACAGAAAAACAAGGGCCAAACTACTTTTGTTGAAACGGGTTACTCATTTGCGGAAGAAAAAACAGAAATTGAAGCTACCTTGAGAAATATTGAGACTTCCATCCCTGATTTTGAAAGCGGTTCAACTAAAGACTCAGTGTACCAAAGGTTGCGTTCTAGGTTAGGTCATGTAGGAGATCGAATTCAACGAATGACTGTGGACCAAGCAGATAGGGCACAGGTAATATTCAAAAATGAGGCCTATGCAACTTCAGTTTTGTTGGAATCTACCCTTGAGGATAAAATCTTGACAGTTGACACTACTCCAAATGTCTCGGATGATTTATCAAATTCCCTCATGGGTATGTTCAATCAATTTAGCTAACCTCGAACTCCACAGCCTACATCTAAGCCGCTTGCCATTTACAAATGGAACATTGAATTTGATGGGACTAAAAAAACATTAGGGGTAAAATCATTTTTAGAAAGGGTCAAGGAATTAGCTGAAGCAAGACATGTGACCAAACAACAGCTATATGATGCTGCTTTAGATTTATTTGAGGGTAAAGCCCTATTATGGCTGAGAAGAATCAAAGATTCGGTGAATGATTGGGACTCTTTATGTACTAGGTTGGAGGAAGACTTTTTAGAGAAAGACTACGACGAGGAGTTGTGGAATTTGATAAAACATCGGAGGCAGGTGGAAGATGAGTCAATTGTGATTTATGTTTCGGTTATGGAGCAATTATTCAACCGTTTGAGTTCACCACCGGCACTTTGTACTAAAATTAAATGGATCAAAAAGAATTTGAGACCAGAATTCGTAGATCGGTTAGCTTTGAATTCCTACACTACCCTAGACAATTTAATACAGGATGTCAAAATTTTAGAAGAAGTTTCAAAAGAAAAAAAAATTAAAACAAGTTTAAATAGGTCACATGTCAGCGCAGTAGAATATGAGTTAGGACTCAGTGAAATTGAAGCTCAAAGGGAGCCAAGTAATTTGAATAATAGTAGTTATCATGACAGTTCAATCAGAAATAGGAATTTCAAAACCAGGGGACATTATAGGAATTATAGAGGTAATCAATCCAGAAACCGTGGAAATTTTGACCAATCTAGGAATCAGAGTACTAGCCATTCTAGCCAACCAGGTCCTTCACGTACAGAAAACAATATTTCTCCGATCGAATCAAGGGTGGAGGCTAATAAGACTAAAGTTGTCACTTGTTGGAACTGTAAATTGGCCAATCACACATTTAGACATTGTACACAAAAAAGGAATACCTTTTGCTATGGGTGTGGGGAACCAGGTATAAGAAAAATGGACTGTCAAAAATGTTCGGGAAACATGTCGCGGAGGTAAATTCTTTTTGTTATAATGGCCGCATTTTACCTCCATTTTCTAAGGCCAAATTCAAAATTGAAGAATATCCATCTATTGAACATAGCAAACATATTGAATTTGTAAAAATTGTTCTAAAGAAGTTGAGATTAAATATACCTAAGCTCCCAGTAGTATCAACAGCTCCGGTTTTTGTTCAAAATGGTTATGATAACCGACCTTTTGTTTCATTATATGATATGAAAATAGTGTCACTGTTGGATTCAGGCGCTAATAATTCTATTATAGGTAAAAAGGGAATACAGATTTTGGAATCTTTGGGTTTAAAAGTTAATAAATCAAGTCATAATTTTGTTAGTACAGCTGATGGAGCAAAACAGAGTGTACAGGGCTCTATAGAGTTACCTCTGTGTGTTGAAGGTAAATGTATGATTATTAAATTTTTGGTAGTTCCTTCAGTCAATTACGCGTTCATACTGGGCAGTGATTTTTGTAAGAAATTTCAGGTAAAAATCGATTTCAAAGAAAACATGTGGGAAGTTTGTGTGGACTCTGATAAAAATATTTCTTGTGCTTCCATAGTTGAAGATATTGACCTCTCAAATAATAGAATTTCTTCTGTAGACAACTTACCAGGATTAACGCAGGAACAAACTGCTTCTTTGGATAATCTCATTTCAAAATTCAAAATTCTTGGGGAGAAGGGGAAACTTGGTCGTACAGACAAACTAACTTACCACATTGATACCGGAAATGCGCTACCTGTAAAGCAGCGGCAATATTTAATGTCACCCTATATGCTTGGTCACTTGAATTCGGAATTGGACATAATGTTGGCACTAGGAGTAGTGAAACCATCCAGAAGTGAATGGTCCTCTCCTGTTTTACTAGTAAAAAAACCAAATGGGGATTTTAGATTTTGTTTCGATGGGAGAAAACTTAATTCCTTAACAAAGAAAGATAGCTACCCTCTACCTGTTGTAGACAGAATATTGTCAATGTTGAATCATACTCAATTTATCTCGTCAATTGACCTACGTAGTGCATTTTGGCAGATAGCTCTTGATGAATCTTCCAAAGAGAAGACAGCTTTTTCAGTACCTGGTAGAGGTCTTTTTCAATTCGAGGTCATGCCCTTTGGGTTGTGTAATGCAGCACAGTGCCTACAGCGCCTAATGGACGCAATCTTCGGTCCCGAGATGGAACCTAATATTTTTGTTTATCTAGACGACCTGATTATAGTTAGTCCGACGTTTGAGGAACATATCCAGTTATTAAATGAGGTAGCTAATCGTTTAAAAGAATGTAATTTATCAGTTAATTTCGACAAGTGTGAATTTTTTCGGCCTTCTTTAAAGTACTTGGGTTTCATAATAGATAAACATGGCTTGAAAACTGATCCAGCCAAAGTAAAGGCAATGGTAGAATATAGTCAGCCTAAAAATACGACAGAAATCAAACGATTTACAGGCATGTGTAGCTGGTACAGGAGATTCATTCCCCATTTCTCCACTTTAATGTCACCCATTAATGATTTATTAAAGAACAAATCCAAGGGCCAAAAAATTTCTTGGACAGACGAAGCTGAAAAAGCATTTATTAATATCAAACAAGCCTTAGTATCATCACCTATTTTGACCAGTCCTGATTTTAGCCTCCCTTTCACTCTTCAATGTGATGCCTCAGATTTTGGGTTAGGATGTGTGTTAACGCAAGTACAAGAGGGAGCTGAAAAGATAATTGCTTTTGCATCTCGTAGTCTGTCGAGGAATGAGAGAAACTACTCGGTCACAGAAAAAGAGTGTTTGGCATGCATTTTTGCTTGCGAACAATTCAGGGCATATATTGAGGGTGTTCATTTCACACTTATTACGGATCATGCTTCTCTAAAGTGGATGTTCAAAATTAAGGAACCGATAGGTAGGATTGCCAGGTGGACTGTACGCCTAAGTCAGTTTGATTTTGAAATTCAGCACAGGAAAGGTAAATTTCATTTATTACCAGATGCACTTTCTAGGAGCCCAGTAGATGAACCTACTGAGGAAACTTCTGATGACATTTTTGCCATGGAAAATCCTGATTGTATAAATTTAGAAATTGATTTGGATAATTTAGATTCATTTTATATTAAGCAGAGAGATAGTATTTTGAAAGACGCCTCGAGTTACCCACAATGGGAAGTAAAAAATGGATTTGTATATAAACTGCTACCATCTAAATCTCCTACAGAGAGTAATGTTTCAGAGTGGAAATTATTAGTGCCAAAAGGGCAACGTTTAAAAATTATTAAGTTATGTCATGATGTTCCGACAGCTTCACACATGGGTTATTACCGTACTTACTCTAGGGTTCTTTTAACATATTACTGGCCAAAGATGCGCCGTGATATTTATCGATACGTTAAATCTTGTAAAATTTGTGCAGCACAAAAGTCAACGAATCAGGCAAAATTTGGGTTAATGGGGTCAGAAAAATCAGTACGTTTCCCATGGCAAATAATAGCTATTGACTTGATGAGGCCATTACCGCGGAGTACTAATGGTTTTCAATATATTCTAGTTGTGAGTGACTGGTTAACCAAATATCCTCTGATTTGTCCACTTAGGAAAGCTACATCAGCTGCTGTTATAAAGTTTCTGGAAAATGAAGTATTTCTAGTATATGGGGTACCTCAACATATTATCTGTGACAACGGGAAACAATTTGTAAGCAACGACTTTAAGAAATTAGTAGAAAGGTATGATTCCAATATTAGATATACTACATTTTACCATCCTCAAGCTAACTATGTTGAAAGGTCCAATAGGACAATTTGTACTGCCATTCGCTGTTTTATCGATAAAAATCATAAATTATGGGATAAAGAATTGCCAAAAATTGGTTACGCATTAAGAACTTCTGTCCACGAAGTCACCGGGTTTAGCCCGGCATTTCTTAATTTCAATAGAGAAGTACCATGTAGCGGTAAATATTATGGAAAAAGTGATGTCGATATTGATGTAACTAATAGAGACTATTGGATTCAGAATCTAGGTAACCTTTCTAACATTTATCAAGAGGTTCAACAAAAAATCAGTTCAGCGCATAAAAGAAATGCTCGGTATTATAATTTGCGAAGGCGCGAAATGGAATTTTTTGTTGGTGACCATGTATGGAAGAAAAATTTCGTCCTGTCTAATAAGGCAGAAGACTTTGCTAAAAAGTTAGCACCGCGTTGGGTTGAGTGCATTGTAGTTAAAAAGAAATCTAAATTAGTCTATGTCCTCAAGAGTGCTGAGGATGGTAGTAATTTGGGAGAATGGCATATACAGGATTTGAAACCATGTCACGGATCCATGTCTGATTTTTCTTGCGGAAGTGAGGGTCCCGGATCAGTAGTATCAGATGAGTAGGTCTGTCTTGGTATTGTTGCCTAAAAATTTGCACCATAGGTGGATTCGAAGTGCATATAATTGTAAATATTTTACTTAGTAGGTAGATTCTAAGTTCATAGATCTTTAGGTCCTGTAAATATTAATTTAGGTATCAGTAGCTATAATTAGGTAGGTGCGCACCATTATATTTAATACCGGTATATAAAAAATAAAAAAAGGTTCTCATCATAAAAATTGTGTACTACGTCCACAATTTTTATATTCTTTGGAGGGGGGTGAGTGTAACATGAAAATTGACCTTTTCATCTTACAGTATATATCTAGTTTGAAAACATGATAAATAATATAAAGAACTTACCAACATGAAGATACCAACCAATGCATATTTGTTTTCTTCTTATTTAAGTAATCAATTGGTATCTTCACTATGATGCGTTCACATTGCTCACTCTGTATAATACCCTTTATTCAGTAAAATACACAAGACCATATAATAATTTCATTTACTCCAATATACATCTCTGTAAATAGTAATCTCAAAGTTGTGGATAGGCCAAGTCTGGAAACTCCCAATTTATCTAAAAGAAAAAGTAAAGTTCATTGATGCATAATAATAAAGAAAGTAGTTAGTACTTACCAGAAAGAAAGACTCCTAGAAGGTTGGTTTTCATTAGAGATCGTCGATCAGTTCAGAATATCTGGAGACAGCTTGTTGTTCTGAAACAAATTTAAATAGTTAGGGCTCATATCGTCTAAAATCCTGAAATGTTGAAAAATATGATCAGTGATTACTTGGAGAAGGCTTACCTTGTTATTTATTGAGTGAAAGGTAGATTTCGTGGAAAATTCGTCATTTTTCTAAGCATTTATTGTAGGTTATTCTGTTTTGGGCAAATCTGACACATAAGGGACAGGAACCACATTTCTTCGTCGTCTTGTTTTAGTTGTTTTCTCTCCCGGACAAGCGGACAATTACCTTAAGCTGTGTTTTCGGTGATGTGTGTGATCCGGCGTCCTTGTTAGATGTTCGTGTACGAGAGAGATGACCCTATGCTGTTTTGATGGACACCATGCTTCAACAGTCTGAGAGTCTAGGGAGTGTACCACCAGTCAGAGAGTCTAGGTAGTTTTCAGCCGTTTGATTTTTATTGGCTAGTATTAATTATTAATTATTTCCCGCACTTATTTTGAATTGGCGGAAATGTTACTTGATTGGCAGCGATGGAGATGACAGTAAAATAACCAATTAGGTACTGTTTTGATAACTCGTGACTAAACTCGTGATGGTTTTTTCTGATGAGCAGAAACCCATTTTAGTATAAGTTGGCGTTGTGTTTTTATTTTCTAATGGACTTGTTTAGCCTGTGAAATGGGCAGGGAATCAGGTTGGCGCAGGAAATCTCTCTTCCGGCTTCTTTCATTTTCCATCATCACGGCGATTGTGAGGAGCATGATGATCGTGCTTGAAAAGATGATTTATTTTCGTTGGAGGTGTGATCGTGCAAAGGCCATCCTGATAGGAGGTGAGTCTCGAGATTATTTGATTAGGTCTTAGTCCATGATTGAATTTAAGTGATATTTTAACCCTGAATCTATTCTCATAGATTTGAGGGCCTTGCACGTGGGGTCCGAATACGTTGGGACTTCTCTACGTTCAATCCAGGCTGACTCTTTGGCTTACTCCTCGGCTTACTTCTCGGCTTACTTCCTGGCTTCTTCAGAGGCCAAATCTACCATCAAGCGGACATTCTTAGAGAGGGGCTCTGGTAGGTCCTTTTCATATCTGGATAACGACCACCGGGTGCCTGAACGGATTAGCTGCCCCATTTCATCGGAAAGGACCTACGATTTCGGCGACGAATACCTGGTGCCTGGACGGCCTAGCAATCTTCTGCTCTCTGGGGTGCTTCGACTACAGGCCCCATTCTTCTTGGAGTCATCGACTCCACCCATCGAAAGTTCTAGGGCTCTGCTGTTACCAGTTTTGGGTAACTGAGGCATGGCTGGGTAACTTCATTAGACCATCTACGAGTGACCACTACTATGACCACACCACAACTTGAACCATGAAGTAAGAACTTTCCAATTTTTCATATAAAAACCTTGTTGGAACCAGTTTTGATCACCAAGAGCTTCTAAAATTATTGAAGATCACATATTGCGCAATATACTCCAGGATTAGGAGTTCATACCCTTTATTTTTAGATTTTTTTGTAAAGATTTCCTGAAATTAATTAATAACTTCCTGTGAGCTGCGTTTATAGGCCTATAGCGGAGAGTTTGATAGTGCATACATACATTTGTGTTGAATTTGGATTACTAGCTCCATAACAGTACATACAGTCGGTTTACTAGGATTATGAGAAAATGGTGTATTTTACTGATTATTTTCTATAACATTTATTAAATTACCCATGAGACCACAAGTGTGCTTTTATTATTTCTGATATTTTTCTTTCAGGTTAAAATTCCAATTTCATATTTTTTGTAACAACAAGACTCAACTTTTCTTGGTTTTTCACTCTAAAACAAACTAAGTGGCGCCTAACTAGCCACCTAACAAAATCAAAACTCTAGGCCTTTGCTCACCAGACCCAAGAGTTGCCGGAGCCAATTGTGAGACTTGCTTTGCTTCTTTTTATTTATGAAAATAGATGAAGAGTAGCAAAGTTCGTATCAATCAATGCGAACTTGGCTGCTTCAGTAGTGTCCATGTGAAATGATAGGATAGAGAGATATAGTGTGCAAAACGATAAAGTCGATGTATCTTCATTTGCCTCTTATTCTCGTTATATACCCTTCAAAATCGTCTTATACGGTCACTGCCATCGTATCTGCTTCAACTGTATGCATGTCAGATTCTAGAATGCAGAGTTACAGTGTGAACATAGTCAAAGTCGAAGTTTCTTGTTCTGCAAGCTGTGTGCGTTATACCCGCCTAGAACTCGTCTCATATGGTCACTGCAATCGTATCTGCTTCAACTGTATGCATGTTAGATGCTAGACGGCAGAGTTACAGTGCAAACAAAGTCGAAGACGAGGTCCCTTGTTGTGCAAGTTGTGTGCGTTATACCCAATGGAAAGTCGTCTCATATGGACATTGCGAACTCGTCTGCTTCGATAGTAACCATGTGAAATGATAGGTTGAGAGATAGAGTGTGCACACCGATGAAGTCTATGTATCTTCATCTGCCTATTATACTTGCTATATACCCTCCAAAGACGTCTTAAATTGTCACTGCGATCATATTTGCTTCAACTGTATGCATGTCAGATGCTAGACTGAAGAGTTACAATGTAAACATAGTCGAAGTCGATGTTTCTTGTTCTGCAAGCTGTGTGCGATATACCCGCTTGGAAGTCGTGTTATATGGTCAATGTGAACTTGTCTGCTTCAATAGTGTCGATGTAAAATGATAAGATAGGGAGAAATAGTGTGCAAAACGATGAAGTCGATGTATCTTCATATGCCTATCGTACTCGTTTTACACCCTTCAAAGTCGTCTTATACGGTCACTGCAATCGTATCTGCTTCAATTGTATGCATGTCAGAAGCAGAGTTTATGTGTAAACATAGTCGTAGTAGGAGTTTCTTGTTCTGCAAGTTGTGTGCGTTATACCCGCTTAAAAGTCGTCTCATATGGGCAATACAAACTCGTTTGCTTCGATAGTATCCATGTGAGATGATAGGATAGAGATATAGAGTGTGCACACCGGTGAAGTCGATGTTACTTCATTTGCCTATTGAACTTGTTATATACCATTCAGAGTCGTCTTAAACGGTCACTGCCATCGTATCTGCTTCAACTGTATGCATGTCAGATGCTTGACGGCAGAGTTACAGTGTGAACATAGTCGAAGTTCCTTGTGGTGCAAGTTGTGTGCATTATTTCCGCTTGGAAGTCGTCTCATATGGGCATCAGGAACTCGTCTACTTCAATAGTATCAATGTTGGTTGATAGCAAAGAGATATAGAGTGTGCACACCGATGAAGTCGATGTATCTTCATCTGCCTATTGTACTTGATATATACCCTTCAAAGTCGTCTTATATGGTCACTACGATCATATCTGCTTCAACTGTATGCATGTCAGATGCTAGACTGCAGAGTGACAGTGTTAACATAGCCGACGTCGAAGTTTCTTGTTCTGCGAGCAGTGTGCGTTATACCTGCTTGGGAGTCGTCTCGTATGGTCATTGCAAACTTGTCTGCTTCAATAGTGTCCATGTGAGATGATAGGATAGTGAGATATAGTGTGCACAACGATGAAGTCGATGTATCTTCATTTGCCTATTGTACTCGTTAAAAACCCTTCAAAGTCATCTTATACGGTCACTGCAATCGTATCTGCTTCAACTGTATGCATGTCAGATGATAGACTGCAGAGTTACAGTGTAAACATAGTCGAAGTCGAAGTTTCTTGTTCTGCAAACTGTATACGTTTTACGAGCTTGGAAATCGTCTTATATGGTCGATACAATCTTGTCTGCTTCAATAGTGTCACTGAAGATGATAGGGAAGAGAGATATAGTGTGCAAAACGATGATGTCGATGTATCTTCGTTTGCCTATAGTACTCGTTATATACCCTTCAATGTCGTCTTATACGGTCACTGCAATGGTATCTGCTTCAACTGTATGCATGTCAAATGCTAGACTGCAGAGTTGAAGTTTAAACATTGTCGATGTGTCTTGTTCTGCGAGCTGTGTGCGATATACCTGCTTAGAACTCATCTCATATGGTCACTGCAATCGTATCTGCTCCATCTATATGCATGTTAGATGCTAGACGGCAGAGTTACAGTGTGAACAAAATCGAAGTCGAAGTTTCTTGTTGTTCAAACTGTATGCGTTAAACCCACTTGGGAGTTGTCTTATATGGTCAATGCAGACTTGCCTGCTCCAATAGTGTCAATGTAAGATGATAGGATAGAGAGATATAGTGTGCGAAACGATGAAGTCGATGTTTCTTCGTTTGCCTATTGTACTCGTTATATACCCTTCAAAGTCGTCTTATACGGTCACTGCAATTGTATCTGCTCCAACTGTATGCATGTTAGATGCTAGACGGCAGAGTTACAGTGAGAACATAGTCGAAGTCGAAGTTCCTTGTTGTGCAAGTTGTGTGCGTTATTGCCGCTTGGAAGTCGTCTAATATGGGCATTGCGAACTCGTCTGCTTCAATAGTATCAATCTGAGATGTTAGGATAGAGTGATAGAGTGTGCACACAGATGAAGTCGATGTATCTTCATCTGCCACATGCTATATACACATCAAAGTCGTCTTATATGGTCACTGCGATCATATCTGCTTCAAATGTATGCATGTCAGATGCTAGACTGCAGAGTAACAATGTAAACATAGTCGAAGTAGATGTTTCTTGTTCTGCTCCAATAGTGTCCATGTGAGATGATAGGATAGATAGAGAGATATAATGTGTACGACGATGAAGTCTATGTATCCCCATTTGCCTGTTGAACTCGCACTATACCCTCCAGAGTCGTCTTATATGGTCACTGCAATCGCATCTGCATCAACTGTATGCATGTCAGATTCAAGACTTACAGAGTTACAGTGTTATCATAGTCAAAGTCGAAGTTTCTTGTTCTGCCAGCTGTGTGCGTTATACCCGTTTGGGAGTCGTCTTCAATAATGTCCATGTGAGAAGATAGGAGAGAGAGATATAGTGTGTACTACGATAAAGTCGATGTATCTTCATTTGCCTTATGTACTCGCTATATACCCTTCAAAGTCGTCTTATATGTTCATTGCGATCGTATCTGCGTCAACTGTATACATGTCAGATGCTAGACTGCAGAGTTACAGTGTAAACATGGTCGAAGTCGAAATTTCTTGTTCTGCAAGCTGGATGCTTAATACCTGGAATTGATGTATTTCCATTCGCCTATTGTACTCGTTATATTGTCACGAGTAGAACATACGGTATATCAGTAATTTCGAACCATGAGGGTTTCATAAACATAAAGTAAATCAAATCATCCGTTGACATTGAATTATAAAAACTGACCAAGGAACTCTCATGAGAAACGTGCATATCTGATAAAATGTTGTATATAAATATTGGATGTGAGGGTTCCGAAGTTAGTCTGGTCTGGGGCTACTCTTGACTTGACAAGAGCTCGTCGTTATGGTCTTTATAATGTAAGTTGTTATTCAGTCTTTATATTCATTGTTGTTTATTCATATTTATAATCACTTCACCCATAATGTTTCATGCTTCATTAAATATTGTTATGTTTGAATATAGTCTCGTACTCTCAGTTACCCCAAAACTATTAGTGCCTATATAAATATTATTTCTCGCTTACAACTCTTTTGTTGTGACATGGTGGAGGCGCCTGAGCTTCTTTTCTTGAGTCTCATTCCTCATAATGGACTCATCAATTTTTTTTTGCATTCATCGATTTATGTCAATTTTATATTTCATACAAAGGCACTAGTAGAAAGGGTTATTTGAAAGCAATTAAGTATAGCAGCTTGAATTATGGGTGATAACAAAGTAAGAAAGTCATTTAAATTATAAATCCAAAATTTTTTCAATATTTTAAATACCATTGAGCTTGAAAAGTTGAATAACAACCATTCCATATCTATTCAAAGACATGATATAAAGCATCGGACCAGACTCACAAAGCTTGGAGCTTATCTCTGAACTTTGTTATTTTTTTTTCTTTATTCGTAATTTTCTATCTGAATTTCGGAAGAAATTCTTCCTATATATTATTCTTGTCAGTTTTTTTTTTATTAAATCAAGATTATTTTCACTAATTTTTTTTATAATTGATGAAATCAATCAAGAATTCCAATGCCATTGCCAAGAACACCTATATCAAGTAACAATATAATAAGTCATCCACAACGTGCCTATAGTTTTATAACAATACGAAATGAAAACAATAATAACAAATTCTCGACATGATCTATATTAATCATAATAAATTTCGATACTGGTGCAAAAGCAAATAATTCATAATTCAAGTAATAGTTGAAAATGTTTCGATTCAAAATATCTTAGTCAGTATATATATGACCTTTCGAATATAGAAAATACTCTTAAACGTTGGTATCGTTTACCATCTTTTGTCATTCCTCCTGAAATGAATTATATGCAAATATGATATTATTATGTTATAGAAATATGATATGAAATGAATTAATTGAGCTCAAGAATATTGATGTGTATGTAAACTCTCAATGAAGAGATTGTTACTTGGTTACAAATGTTAACCGTTTCCGTACAGAATAATCACAGCGTCTCTCGTGGTCCTAGCCAAACCACATCCAGAGAAGTAGCTGTTTGGTTGATATTCTAAAAAGTACGAAGTGTTATTATAGTTGAAAGTGTGCACTATAACAGTATATAGGAGAGAATCCTGGAAGATGTGCCACACTCAGGCATGAAGGATCAACCTTACTGAAGATATTTTGTCCTCGAATTGATAGGACATGAAATGATGATTTTATGTGAAATAATGAGCTCGTATATGATGATTATGTATATTTATGAATGATGAAGATGATTAAAATGATATTTACCCCCGGGTATGATTTTCCAAAAAAAGAAAATATTTGCGAGTTGTTAGACATAGAAATGTACGGTCAAGTTCTAACAAAATTGGAGGAATGAGCAGGCGGTATTTAACATGAGTATTTTCAATCAGTTCAATAATCTATAATAGTGATGAAATATCACAAATTTCATTGTAACAAACTATCTACTACTTGAATTCATCGAAACAACGAAAATAGGAGAATTGTTTACATTAAATTGAATAAACGCCAATATATTTGTGAAAGCGGTTACACCAGAGATAAATAAATAAATCAAATAAAGTTCTGATATTATTTCATATTGAACAAAAATTAATCACATGGGCCTATGTGTCGAAATATTGTTCATGAAGTACATGAAAGTACCAATTCTCGGACGTTTCATCAGTTTATTCAAGCTGCCAACAAAAGTTGTCAGATGAATATTCTTTTGAATCTTATGGATTGGACCTGTAATGTCAAAAATGATCAATATGTGAGTATGAAATAACATGATGACATTTTCGATAATATATTTATCAAATAGGTAATTTTTTTTTAATGACATTTTTCAATGAAAGGGCACGTTGGTTTTTCAACATGACTCTGATTATACTCTTTTCCATTATTTCAATTCACCTGTCAATATATGAATAATTTTTAATTGGCAATATTGGCAATTTATTTCAATCTCGTGTTCGAGAAAAAATGTCTTATTAAAGAAAAAGCATTCAAATCCATTGAGATTTTAAATCGAATAGAAACCTTCAAGAAATTCATCATAATACCGCATATGTAAGAAATTAGGTATATAGGTAACTCATATAATTTATTTTTTATTTATTCAATCAATTATTTAATTTTTCATTTACGAAACTATTCGCAATAATTTTTTTCTTCTCAAACGGAAAGACGCAGTTAAAATTTACCTGATATGAACAAGAACTTTTCACCTATTCGATTTTTTTTTTGATATTGCTTACTAGGTCACTAGTAGTGATAAAATTACATAGCATGCATTTTGACGAACTCGATATAGTAAATAAATATGAACTTGACACTTGATCCGTGTTGCATTATGTTGCTAGTATATTGTTCCTCATTTATTTATAGGTATAAAGTTTGGAATCTTGTAAATATCTTACTATAAAACTTAGATCAATAATCATAATTTTAGAGTATTCAAGAAGTTATTTTCTTTTTTTTTTATCGAGGTCCTGATCATAGATTATTTCCAGTGAGTATACTTTAATCAGTAAAATTTGATTTACTGCATAAATGTTGATACTGAAACAAATAATATAGGAATTTTTTGAGGTAAAAATCATAGCACGGCACATAGGCTAATCATCCATTGATCAACTGAATTTTGTACATTCAACTATTCCAATTTGAAATGTAATAAGAATATATAGAGTTATCAAGGAATATTCATTTTAATGTAAATAGTAACCTAGGTATTTGACAATCAATTGTTTTTTTTGCATGTTTTCACGGCTTCACACAAAACAATGCACGCACACTGAGCACTGGCATACAACATTTATCAAGAAGTCAGACACCCAGGGGGATGCAGACAGATGACCAAACAAGGACTGTTTGACTGATTCGATGGTAGCTGGGTAGCCCAGGAACGAAGAGGAAACAAGTGGGAATGCTACAAGTTGCGGATAGCTCCTCGAAGTGTGACGTTGGAAGTCCACGAAATTCGTCCCTCGAGATGCCTGATCAGCCGTCAGTCAACTAGCTGCATTGAGACGAATTGACCAAGATGTTATGCCGTCATGACAGCAACTGCCAACAGCCAGCATTTCCTATCGATCAGCTGCTAGAAACCTTGAAGGAATCTTTGAGTCCGAAAGATTCAATCCTTATGCCCAGGACGAGGATACCTTTCGAGCCCAAGAAAGAATCCCACCAAAATTCCCACGACGATTGAGGGATGCCATGGCCATCAGTCGTCAGTCGCTATCCCAAGAAGCAAGCAGTTCCCTTCGTTCAGCTGCCAACTACCTCGAATGACAGTCTAGGAAATCTTAAAGCCCAACAGATTTCATCCCGATGCCCAGGACAAGGATACCATCGAGCCCAAAAGTATCCTGCCGAGATTTCCATGACGATTGGAGGATGCCATGCCCAATCGTCATTCCCTACCCCCAAGCTGCCAGGAGTCTCACCGAGAAGAGTCTGATTGAAATGCTTTTGTTGAATAGCCAGTGCCGGACTTAGTAAAGGTGTGAGTGTGCATTGTAGACACTGAATTTTGAATGTTTGTGGATATTTTTTTTCTGAAATTTTTTGTATATGTAAATGCATTTTAAATGTTCTCCTCAATATATTTAAGTTAGGTAGTAATTTCAAAACTGGGGTCCAGTTTTCTCGGAAAGAGGGGTCATGTCACGAGTAGAACATACGATATATCAGTAATTTCGAACCATGAGGGTTTTATAAACATAAAGTAAATCAAATCATCCGTTGACATTGAATTATAAAAACTGACCAAGGAACTCTCATGAGAAACGTGCATATCTAATAAAATGTTGTATATAAATATTGGATGTGAGGGTTCCGAAGTTAGTCTGGTCTGGGGCTACTCTTGACTTGACAAGAGCTCGTCGTTATGGTCTTTATAATGTAAGTTGTTATTCAGTCTTTATATTCATTGTTGTTTATTCATATTTATAATCACTTCACCCATAATGTTTCATGCTTCATTAAATATTGTTATGTTTGAATATAGTCTCGTACTTTCAGTTACCCCAAAACTATTAGTGCCTATTTGAATATTACCTCTCGCAAAATATTGAGCCAAGCATTACCCCTTTCAAATCGATATGGATGGACCTAACCATCTCTATTATATCGTAACATGGTGTAACCACAACTCTATTGTTGTGACATGGTGGAGTCACCAACTCTTTTTTTTGTGACAATATACTGTTCAAAAACGTTTTATACGGTCACTGTCATCGTATTTCCTTCAAATAAATGCATGTCAGATGCTAGACTGCAGAGTTACAGTGTGAAAATACCCAAAGTCGAAAGTTCTTGTTTTGCAAGCTGTGTGCGTTATACCCGCTTGAGAGTCTTCTTATATGGTCAATGCAAACTAGTCTGCTTCAATAGTGTCAATTTGAGATGATAGGATAGAGAGATATAGTGTGCACAACGATGAAGTCGATGTATCTTCATTTGCCTATTGTACTCGTCATATACCCTTCCAAGTCGTCTTATACGGTCACTGCAATCGTATTAGCTTCAACTGTATGCATGTCAGATGCTGGACTGCAGAGTTACAGTGTAAATCTAGTCGAAGTCGTAGTTTCTTGTTCTGGCTGTTGTAAGCGTTATTTTGATTCGGGGAACACTAGACAATGTCTATCTATAAGATGTATAACCAACTTATTATCAAGATTGATAAATTCGAAGTTTTGGCGAACACGCCGGTTTACCGACTCTTGATTGTTGGAATCGAAGTTTTTGGTGGATATGAAAAAGTATAGTAATCCACTCGCATATAATGAGCTGTCATATATACTTCTTGAGTGAGCATTCAAGATGCTGGAATGCAAAGTTACAAAGTATACATAGTCGAAGTCGAAGTTTCTTGTTTTGCCTGTTGTGTGCGGTATAACCGCTTCGATGTCGTTTCATATGATCGTTGCGAACTTATATGCTCCAGAGGTATCTATGTGAGATGATGTGATGTGAGATGCAAAAATGCAGAGTTACAGTGTAAACATAGTCGGAGTCGAAGTTCATTGTTCTGCCTGTTGTGTTTGTTATACCCGCTTCGATGTCGTCTCATATGATCGTTGCGAACTACCATGCCACAAAGGTATTCATGTGAGATGTTACAATACAGAGATACAGTGTGCAGACTGATGTTGTCGGAGTATCTCACTTGCCTATCGTTCTCGTAATATGTCTCTCGAAGTCGTCCTAAATAGTCAGTGCGATCGAATCTGCTATAACTGTAGGCATGTCAGATGTAAGAATGCAAAGTTACAGTGTATACATAGTCGAAGTAGAAGTTTCTTGTTCTGCCTGTTGTGTGCGTTATACCCGTTTTGATGTCGTCTCATATGATCGATGTGAACTGATATGCTCCAGAGGAATCCATGTGAGGTGATAGAATACAGAGATACAGTGTGCAGACTGATGTTCTCGAAGTATCTTCACTCGCCTATTGTACTCGTTATATGTCCTTCGAAGTCATCTTAAATGGTCCGTGCGATCGTATCTACTATAGCTATAGGCATGTCAGTTACAGTGTGAACATAGTCGGAGTCGAAGTTTCTTGTTCTGCCTGTTGTGTGCGTTATACTTGCTTCGATGTCGTCTTATATGATCGTTGCGAACATATATGCTACAGTGGTATCTATGTGAGATGAGACAACACAGAGATACAGTGTGCAGACTGATGTTGTCGAAGTATCTTCACTTGCCTATTGTTCTCGTTATATGTTTTCTGAACTCGTCCTATATGGTCAGTGCGATCGTATCTGCTATAACTGTAGGCAAGTCAGATGCTAGAATGCGAAGTTACAGTGTAAATATAGTCGAAGTCGAAGTTTCTTGTTCTGCCTGTTGTAAGCGTTATTTTGATTCAGGGAACACTAGACAATGTCTATCTATAAGATGTACAACCGACTTATTAGCAAGATTGATAAATTTGAAGTTTTGGCGAACACGTCGGTTTACCGACTCTTGATTGTTGGAATAGAAGTTTTTGGTGGATATGAAAAAGTATAGTACTGCACTCGCATATAATGAGCTGTCATATATACTTCTCGAATGGGCATTCAAGATGCTAGAATGCAAAGTTACAAAGTAGACATAGTCGAAGTCGAAGTTTCTTGGTCTGCCTGTTGTGTGCGTTATAACCGCTTATGAAAAAGTGCGATATGAAAAAGTATAGTAGTCCACTCGCATATAATGAGCTGTCATATATACTTCTTGAATGGGCATTCAAGATGCTAGAATTCAAAGTTACAAAGTAAACATAGTCGAAGTCGAAGTTTCTTGTTTTGCCTGTTGTGTGCGTTATACCCGCTTCGATGTCGTCTCATATGATCGTTGCGAACTACCATGCCACAAAGGTATTCATGTGAGATGTTACAATACAGAGATACAGTGTGCAGACTGATGTTGTCGGAGTATCTCACTTGCCTATTGTTCTCGTAATATGTCCCTCGAAGTCGTCCTAAATAGTCAGTGCGATCGAATCTGCTATAACTGTAGGCATGTCAGATGTTAGAATGCAAAGTTACAGTGTATACATAGTCGAAGTAGAAGTTTCTTGTTTTGCCTGTTGTGTGCGTTATACCCGTTTTGATGTCGTCTCATATGATCGATGTGAACTGATATTCTCCAGAGGAATCCATGTGAGGTGATAGAATACAGAGATACAGTGTGCAGACTGATGTTCTCGAAGTATCTTCACTCGCCTATTGTACTCGTTATATATCCTTCGAAGTCATCTTATATGGTCCGTGCGATCGTATCTACTATAGCTATAGGCATGTCAGTTACAGTGTGAACATAGTCGGAGTCGAAGTTTCTTGTTCTGCCTGTTGTGTGCGTTATACTTGCTTCGATGTCGTCTTATATGATCGTTGCGAACATATATGCTACAGTGGTATCTATGTGAGATGAGACAACACAGGGATACAGTGTGCAGACTGATGTTGTCGAAGTATCTTCACTTGCCTATTGTTCTCGTTATATGTTTTCTGAACTCGTCCTATATGGTCAGTGCGATCGTATCTGCTATAACTGTAGGCAAGTCAGATGCTAGAATGCGAAGTTACAGTGTAAATATAGTCGAAGTCGAAGTTTCTTGTTCTGCCTGTTGTAAGCGTTATTTTGATTCAGGGAACACTAGACAATGTCTATCTATAAGATGTACAACCGACTTATTAGCAAGATTGATAAATTTGAAGTTTTGGCGAACACGTCGGTTTACCGACTCTTGATTGTTGGAATAGAAGTTTTTGGTGGATATGAAAAAGTATAGTACTGCACTCGCATATAATGAGCTGTCATATATACTTCTCGAATGGGCATTCAAGATGCTAGAATGCAAAGTTACAAAGTAGACATAGTCGAAGTCGAAGTTTCTTGGTCTGCCTGTTGTGTGCGTTATAACCGCTTCGATGTCGTTTCATATGATCGTTGTGAACTTATATGCTCCATAGGTATCTATGTGAGATGATAAAATACAGAGATACAGTGTGCAGACTGATGTTGTCAAAGTATCTTCACTTGCCTAGTCATAGTCATAGTCATAGTCATAGTTTCTTGTTCTGCCTGTAGTGTGCGTTATACCCGATTCGATGTCAACTCATATGATCGTTGCGAACCACCATGCTACAAAGGTATCCATGTGAGATGATAGAATACAGAGATACAGTGTGCAGACTGATGTTGTCAAAGTATCTTCACTTGCCTATTGTTCTCGTTATATGTCCTTCGAAGGATCATGGTTTCCTCAATGAACTTCATGAACAATCATAATGACTTTACTTCGTTATATTCATTGTATTTTTGTTGAAGGATCTCATTTCAAGGTGGGTGGCATGTTCAGTCTTCTTACATTTTTTCTTCCTTATTGTTTCCGCGTTACAGTCGTCAAGCGACTGCGCCTCCCGTAACCATGAAAACAGGAGCATTCGCTATAACAGTAACCATAAAAACAGGAGCATTCGCCATATACGTCTGTCAATACACATTTCGGCATTGTCATTGTACCATATTCATAGACGAAATAAATACTGTTGATTTGAACGACGACATCTATTTCACAACGTGAAAGGTTTAAGAATACAGTCCACTGAAGTTGTTGATCAGACTATATTTACACTGTAACTTCGCATTCTAGCATCTGACTTGCCTACAGTTATAGCAGATACGATCGCACTGACCATATAGGACGACTTCAGAAAACATATAACGAGAACAATAGGCAAGTGAAGATACTTCGACAACATCAGTCTGCACACTGTATCTCTGTGTTGTCTCATCTCACATAGATACCTTTGTAGCATATATGTTCGCAACGATCATATAAGACGACATCGAAGCAAGTATAACGCACACAACAGGCAGAACAAGAAATTTCGACTTCGACTATGTATACACTGTAACTTTGCATTCTAACATCTGACATGCCTACAGTTATAGCAGATTTGATCGCACTGACTATTTAGGACGACTTCGAGGGACATATTACGAGAACAATAGGCAAGTGAGATACTCCGACAACATCAGTCTGCACACTGTATCTCTGTATTGTAACATCTCACATGAATACCTTTGTAGCATAGTAGTTCGCAACGATCATATGAGACGACATCGAAGCGGGTATAACGCACACAACAGGCAGAACAAGAAACTTCGACCCCGACTATGTTTACACTGTAAGTCCGAATTTTTTTTGCATCTGACATGCCTTCAGCAATAGCAGGTACGATCGCACTGACCATATGATACGACTTCGAAGGACATAATAACGAGAACAATAGGCAAGTGAAGGTACTTCGACAACTTCAGTCCGCATACCGTATCTCTGTATTCTATCATCTCACATGGATACCTCTGGAGCATATGAGTTCGCAACTATCATTTAAGACGACATCGAAGCGGGTATAACGCACACAACAGACAGAACAAGAAACTTCGACCCCGACTATGCTTACACTGTTGCTCCGCATTCTAACATCTGACATGCCTACAGCTATAGCAGATACGATCGCACTGACCATATGAGACGACTTCGAGGGCCATATAACGAGAACAATTGACAAGTGAAGATACTTCGACATCAGTCTGCACACTGTATCTCTGTATTGTAACAACTCACATGAATACCTTTGTAGCATGGTAGTTCGCAACGATCATATGAGACGACATCAAATCGGGTATAACGCACACAACAGGCAGAACAAGAAACTTCGACTTCGACTTTGTCTACACTGTAACTTTGCATTCTAGCATCTGACATGCTTACAGTAATAGCAGATGCGATCGCACTGACCATATGAGACGACATTGAAGGACTTATAACGAGAACAATAGGCAAATAAAGATACTTCGACAAAATCAGTCCGCACACTGTATCTCTGTATTCTATCATCTCACATGGATACCTCTGAAGCATACATGTTCGCAACGATTATATGAGACGACATCATATAAGACGACATCGAAGCGGGTATAACGCACACAACAGGCAGAACAAGAAACTTCGACTCCGACTATGTTTACACTGTAACTCCGCAATTTTGCATCTGACAGCAATAGCAGGTACGATCGCATCAACCATATAAGACGACTTCGAAGGACATATAACGAGAACAATAGGCAAGTGAAGATACTTTGACAACATCAGTCTAAACACTGTATCTCTGTATTCTATCATCTCACATGGATACCTTTGTAGCATGGTGGTTCGCAACGATCATATGAGTTGACATCTAATCGGGTATAACGCACACAACAGGCAGAACAAGAAACTATGACTTCGACAATGTTCACTCTGTAACTTTGCATTCCAGCATCTGACGATCGCACTGACCATATAAGACAACTTCGAAGGACATATAACGAGAACAATAGGCAAGTGAAGATACGTTGACAACATCAGTCTGCACACTGTTTCTCTGTATTCTATCATCTCACATGGATACCTCTGGAGCATATAAGTTCACAACGATCATATGAGACGACATCGAAGCAGTTATAACGCACACAACAGGCAGACCAAGAAACTTCGACTTCGACTATGTTTAC
Organism: Phaedon cochleariae; assembly: GCA_918026855.4. Taxonomy (NCBI): domain Eukaryota; kingdom Metazoa; phylum Arthropoda; class Insecta; order Coleoptera; family Chrysomelidae; genus Phaedon; species Phaedon cochleariae. Next base: position 21,448,778 of record OU896716.1, on the reverse strand, counting down.
TGTGTAACTTTGCATTCTAGCATCTTGAATGTCCATTCAAGAAGTATATATGACAGCTCATTATATGCGAGTGGAGTACTATACTTTTTCATATCCCCCAAAAACTTCGATTCCAACAATCAAGAATCGGTAAACCGGCGTGTTCGCCAAAACTTCGAATTTATCAATCTTGCTGATAAGTCGGTTATACATCTTATAGATATACATTGTCTAGTGTTCCCTGAATCAATGTAACGCTTACAACAGACAGGGCAAGAAACTTCGACTCCGATTGTATTTACACTGTAACTTCGCATTTTAGCATCTGACTTGCCTACAGTTATAGCAGATACGATCGCACTGACCATAACGGACGACTTCAGAAGACATATAACAAGAACAATATGCGAGTGAAGATACTTCGACAACATCAGTCTGCACACTGTATCTCTGTGTTGTCTCATCTCACATAGATACCTCTGTAGCATATATGTTCGCAACGATCATGTAAGACGACATCGAAGCAAGTATAACGCACACAACAGGCAGAACAAGAAACTTCGACTCCGACCATGTTTACACTGTAACTGACATGCCTATAGCTTTAGTAGATACGATCGCACGGACCATATGAGATGACTTCGAAGGACATATAACGAGTACAGTAGGCGAGTGAAGATACTTCGAGAACATCAGTCTGCACACTGTATCTCTGTATTCTATCACCTCACATGGATACCTCTGGAGCATATAAGTTCGCAACGATTATATGAAACGACATCGAAGCGGTTATACCGCACACAACAGGCAAAACAGGAAACTTCGACTTCGACTATGTTTACTTTGTAACTTTGCATTCTAGCATCTTGAATGCCCATTCAAGAAGTATATATGACAGCTCATTATATGCGAGTGGATTACTATACTTTTTCATATCCACTCGCATATAATGAGCTGTCATATATACTTCTTGAATGGGCATTCAAGATGCTAGAATGCAAAGTTACAAAGTAAACATAGTCGAAGTCGAAGTTTCCTGTTTTGCCTGTTGTGTGCGGTATAACCGCTTCGATGTCGTTTCATATAACCGTTGCGAAATTATATGCTCCAGAGGTATCCATGTGAGGTGATAGAATACAGAGATACAGTGTGCAGACTGATGTTCTCGAAGTATCTTCACTCGCCTACTGTACTCGTTATATGTCCTTCGAAGTCATCTCATATGGTCCGTGCGATCGTATCTACTAAAGCTATAGGCATGTCAGTTACAGTGTAAACATAGTCGGAGTCGAAGTTTCTTGTTCTGCCTGTTGTGTGCGTTATACTTGCTTCGATGTCGTCTTACATGATCGTTGCGAACATATATGCTACAGAGGTATCTATGTGAGATGAGACAACACAGAGATACAGTGTGCAGACTGATGTTGTCGAAGTATCTTCAATCGCATATTGTTCTCGTTATATGTCTTCTGAAGTCGTCCGTTATGGTCAGTGCGATCGTATCTGCTATAACTGTAGGCAAGTCAGATGCTAAAATGCGAAGTTACAGTGTAAATATAATCGGAGTCGAATTTTCTTGCCCTGTCTGTTGTAAGCGTTACATCGATTCAGGGAACACTAGACAATGTATATCTATAAGATGTATAACCGACTTATCAGCAAGATTGATAAATTCGAAGTTTTGGCGAACACGCCGGTTTACCGATTCTTGATTGTTGGAATCGAAGTTTTTGGTGGATATGAAAAAGTATAGTACTCCACTCGCATATAATGAGCTGTCATATATACTTCTTAAATGGACATTCAAGATGCTAGAATGCAAAGTTACACAGTAAACATAGTCGAAGTCGAAGTTTCTTGGTCTGCCTGTTGTGTGCGTTATAACTGCTTCGATGTCGTCTCATATGATCGTTGTGAACTTATATGCTCCAGAGGTATCTATGTGAGATGATAAAATACAGAGAAACAGTGTGCAGACTGATGTTGTCAAAGTATCTTCACTTGCCTATTGTTCTCGTTATATGTCCTTCGAAGTTGTCTTATATGGTCAGTGTGATCGTCAGATGCTGGAATGCAAAGTTACAGAGTGAACATTGTCGAAGTCATAGTTTCTTGTTCTGCCTGTTGTGTGCGTTATACCCGATTAGATGTCAACTCATATGATCGTTGCGAACCACCATGCTACAAAGGTATCCATGTGAGATGATAGAATACAGAGATACAGTGTTTAGACTGATGTTGTCAAAGTATCTTCACTTGCCTATTGTTCTCGTTATATGTCCTTCGAAGTCGTCTTATATGGTCAATGCGATCGTACCTGCTATTGCTGTCAGATGCAAAATTGCGGAGTTACAGTGTAAACATAGTCGGAGTCGAAGTTTCTTGTTCTGCCTGTTGTGTGCGTTATACCCGCTTCGATGTCGTATTTATATGATGTCGTCTCATATAATCGTTGCGAACATATTATATGCTTCAGAGGTATCCATGTGATATGATAGAATACAGAGATACAGTGTGCGGACTGATTTTGTCGAAGTATCTTTATTTGCCTATTGTTCTCGTTATAAGTCCTTCAAAGTCGTCTCATATGGTCAGTGCGATCGCATCTACTATCACTGTAAGCATGTCAGATGCTAGAATGCAAAGTTACAGTGTAGACAAAGTCGAAGTCGAAGTTTCTTGTTCTGCCTGTAGTGTGCGTTATACCCGATTTGATGTCGTCTCATATGATCGTTGCGAACTACCATGCTCCAAAGTATTCATGTTAGAATACAGAGATACAGTGTGCAGACTGATGTCGAAGTATCTTCACTTGTCGATTGTTCTCGTTATATGTTCCTCGAAGTCGTCTCATATGGTCAGTGCGATCGTATCTGCTATAGCTGTAGGCATGTCAGATGTTAGAATGCGGAGCAACAGTGTAAGCATAGTCGGGGTCGAAGTTTCTTGTTCTGTCTGTTGTGTGCGTTATACCCGCTTCGATGTCGTCTTAAATGATAGTTGCGAACTCATATGCTCCAGAGGTATCCATGTGAGATGATAGGTAGAGAGATAGAGTGTGCACAACGTAACTTTGCATTCTAGCATCTTGAATGCCCATTCAAGAAGTATATATGACAGCTCATTATATGCGAGTGGATTACTATACTTTTTCATATCCACTAAAAACTTCGATTCCAACAATCAAGAGTCGGTAAACCGGCGTGTTCGCCAAAACTTCGAATTTATCAATCTTGATAATAAGTTGGTTATACATCTTATAGATAGACATTGTCTAGTGTTCCATGAATCAAAATAACGCTTACAACAGGCAGAACAAGAAACTTCGACTTCGACTATATTTACACAGTTGAAGCTAATACGATTGCAGTGACCGTATGAGACGACTTTGAAGGGCATATAACGAGTACGATAGGCAAATGAAGATACATCGACTTCATCGTTGTGCACACTATATCTCTCTATCCTATCATTCCAAATTGACACTATTGAAGCAGACAAGTTTGCATTGGCCATATAAGAAGACTCCCAAGCGGTATAACGCACACAGCAGGCAGAACAAGAAACTTCGACTTTGACTATGTTAACACTGTAACTCTGCAGTCTTGAATCTGACATGCATACAGTTGATGCAGATACGATTGCAGTGACCATATAACACGACTCTGGAGGGTATAGTGCGAGTACAACAGGCAAATGGGGATACATAGACTCCATCGTCGTACACATTATATCTCTCTATCTATCCTATCATCTCACATGGACTCTATTGGAGCAGACAAGTTCGCATTGACCATATGGGACGACTTCCAAGCAGGTATGACGCACACAGCTTGCAGAACAAGAAACATCGACTTCGACTATGTTTACATTGTTACTCTGCAGTCTAGCATCTGACATGCATACATTTGAAGCAGATATGATCGCAGTGACCATATAAGACGACTTTGATGGGTATATAGCATGTGCAATAGGCAGATGAAGATATATCGACTTCATCGGTGTGCACACTCTATCTCTATATCCTAACATCTCAGATGGATACTATTGAAGCAGACGAGTTCGCAATGCCCATATAAACGACTTCCAAGCGGCAATAACGCACACAACTTGCACAACAAGAACCTTCGACATCGACTTTGTTCACACTGTAACTCTGCCGTCTAGCATCTAACATGCATACAGTTGAAGCAGATACCATTGCAGTGACCGTATAAGACGACTCTGAAGGGTATATAACGAGTACAATAGGCAAACGAAGAAACATCGACTTCATCGTTTCGCACACTATATCTCTTTATCCTATCATCCTACATTGACACTATTGGAGCAGGCAAGTCTGCAGTGACCATATATGACGATTTCTATGCGGGTATATGGCACACAGCTTGCAGAACAAGAAACATCGACTTCGACTATGTTTACATTGTAACTCTTCAGTCTAGCATCTGACATGCATACAGTTGAAGCAGATATGATCGCAGTGACAATTTAAGACGACTTCGGAGGGTATATAGCGAGTATAATAGGCAGATGAAGATACATCGACTTCATCGTTGTGCACACTCTATCTCTCTACCTATCATTTCACATGGTTACTATCGAAGCAGACAAGTTCGCAATGTCCATATGAGACGACTTTCCATTGGGTATAACGCACACAACTTGCACAACAAGAGTCTTCGACTTCGACTTTGTTTACACTGTAACTCTGCCGTCTAGCATCTAACATGCATACAGTTGAAGCAGATACGATGGCAGTGACCGTATAAGACGATTTTGAAGGGTTTATGACGAGAACAAGAGGCAAATGAAGATACATCGACTTCATCGTTTTGCACACTATATCTCTCTATCCTATCATCTCACATGGACACTATTGAAGCAGCCAAGTTCGCATTGATCATATAAGACGACTCCCAAGCGAGTATATCGCACACAGCTCGCAGAACGAGAAACTTCGACTTCGACTATGTTTACACTGTAACTCTGCAGTTTAGCATCTGACATGCATACAGTTGAAGCAGATACCTCTGCAGTGACCGTATAAGATGACTCCGAAGGGTATATAACGAGTACAATAGGCAAATGAAGATACATCGACTTCATCGTTGTGCACACTATACCAAAATGACCTTGATGTATCAGTTGTAAAACTTTATACTTCAAGGTGGATGGAATGCGAATTTCATATTGTAACTCTGCAGTCTAGCATCTGACATGCATAGAGTTGATGCAGATATGATCACAGTGACCATATAAGATGACTTTGGAGGGTATATAGCAAGTACAATAGGCATATGAATATACATCGACTTCATCGGAGTGCACAATCTATTTCTCTATCTTTTCATCTCACATGGACACTATTGAAGCAGACAAGTTCGCATTGACCATATAAGACGACTCATAAGCGGGTATAACGCACACAGCTTGCAGAACAAGAAAAATCGACTTCGACTATGTTTACATTATAACTCTGCAATCTTGCATCTGACATGCATATAGTTGAAGCAGATATGATCGCAGTGACCATAAAAGACGACTTTGGAGGGTATATAGCGAGTACAATAGGCAGATGAAGATACATCGACTTCATCGGTGTGCAAACTCTATCTCTCTATCCTATTGTTAAGATTTTTACTCTGGGTCCGTAATAACTTAACACTCGGTATAACACTTGAAATAATTTATTCTGAACACTACTATACAATAATTACAATACTCGTACTAAACACTTCCGATTCACAACACTTCTTCGATCGTTATTATAACGCTTCCAAATAAAGACTTTTTTTCCTGTCCCTAACAACATCTATTTATATTACCTAATAAAACGTCTAGATTCCACTCGAAATATCGTGAACAGGTCGATAATCTTCTCGAGTCATCTCAATAGCCGTCGAATCACCTAATTACTATTCCAAGAAATATGGCTTGTTTACTTCCCGCCGCAGGTAGCTGGGATCGATTGCCAGGGTCGTAACATTTACCCCCTTCTTCAAATTTGATCGTCCCGATCAAAAACAGAACTCTCCTCACCATGATAGCGCTTCAGTCTTTCAAGATGAACGACTTTCATCTTTGTCCTAGGGCTGCGTTGGATTCTGTAGACCTCATCGTTGATCCTTTTCAACACCGTATACGGTCCTTCCCAAGATGATGTTAATTTGGGTGGTACGCCTTTCTTCCGTCGAGGATTATACAGCCAAACTCGATCTCCTTCGAAGAATCCCTCTGAATTGGCTTTGAGATCGTACCGTGCCTTCATTTTGTCACTTGCTAATTTCAATCTCTTCCGAGCAGTCTCATGAATTTTCATCAAGCCATTCCGGAGCTCATCTGCGTAGTCTTGTACTTCCTTTTCTTCAACACTTGGTGAACCGAACACCAAGTCACAAGGTAAGCGGAGTTCTCTTCCGAAGACTATACTAGCTGGAGTTAGCTTCGTTGAATCATGGACAGCTGCTCTATACGCCATCAGGAATAAGGGAAGATGCCTGTCCCAGTCCCTCTGATGCTCTTCGACTACTTTGGAAAGATGTTCTTCCATAGTTCGGTTGAATCTTTCGACCATGCCATCGGATTGTGGATGTAGCGGAGTTGTTCTCGTCTTACTGATTCCCATTAGATCACAGGCCTTTTTGAATCAGTTCGACTCAAAATTTCTCCCTTGATCAGAATGTAATTCCATTGGTACTCGGAACCGTGAAAACATGTTTTCGACCAATATCCTGGCAACTGTGGAGGCTTCTTGGTTTGGCATGCCGTATGCTTCTACCCACTTACTGAAGTAGTCCATAGCAACCAAGATGTATTTATTTCCATCATCAGTCAAAGGGAATGGTCCGGCTACATCGATGGCGATCCTTTCAAACGGTGCACCCACATTGTATTGCTTCATTCCAGCTCTTGATCTCGTTCTGGGACCTTCACTGGCTTTGCATACAGGACATCTTCTACACCAACTTTTCACGTCGTCACGACATTGAACCCAGTAAAATCTTTCTCGAATTTTACTCAATGTCTTGTTAACTCCAAAATGTCCACCAGATTTTCCGCCATGGACTTCTTCCAGAACTTCATCAACTCTGATGTGGGGCACAACCAGCTGAGAAATTGTTGATCTACCATCAGCTGATTCCCAAACTCGCTTCAATAATCCATTCTCCACAACTAGTGAGTCCCATTGTGCCCACATCGCCTTGAAAGCAGGCCCTCTATCCGAGATATCCTTCCATGTCGGTCTTTCTGATCCTCTTTCTTTCCAACGTAGAAAATCGGCGATATTCGGATCGTTCTCCTGATCTCGTCTCATGTGTGCTGCTGTCCACTTATCATCGGTCACAAGTCTGGTTTTTCTAACATCAGCGGTTCCTTTTCGATGTTCAATGCGCAGACAATGCTTACAAGTTTCCGAACAAGGTCTTCTGGACATGGCATCTGCATTCTGGTGTAGTTTTCCTGGGCGATGCTTAATCTTGAAGTGATACTGGTTCAGCTTTTCCAGCCATCTTGCTATTTGACCTTCAGGATTCTTCATCTCCATCAGCCACCTCAAAGCTGCATGATCCGTCCTAATGAGAAATTCTCTCCCGTATAAGTATTTGTGGAAATGGTCAACAGCCTTAACAATTGCCAGCAGTTCTTTCCTGGTGACACAATAATTCCTTTCTGGTTTGGCCATCACTTTGCTGTAGTATTCTATAACCTTTTCTTGACCATCCTGTACTTGTGATAGCACGGCTCCAATTCCGATGTTACTCGCGTCTGTGTCCAGAATAAACAAGCCTCTCTCTTGTGGGAACCCCAAAATAGGACTCGAACAGAGGCCAGCCTTCAATTTCTTGAAGGATTTCTCACATTCTACAGACCAGTTGAAGTTGACTCGATCTTCTGTCAATCTATGGAGTGGCGCCGCAATATCAGCAAATCCTTCCACAAAACGACGGTAGTAAGTGCACAATCCCAAGAAACTTCTAACTTCATGTTTGTCCTTCGGTCTTGGCCAGTCTCGAATGGCTTGAATCTTTGTCTCGTCAGTTTGTATTCCTTCTGACGTTACCGTGTGGCCCAAGAAATCTACTCGTTTCTGGAATAGTGAACATTTCTTCAGGTTCAGTTTGAGGTTGGCATTCCTGAATCGCTGGAACACTTCCCGTAAGTTCTTCAGGTGTTCCTCGAAATTCTTTCCCATGACCAAAACATCGTCCAGATATACCAGGCAAGTTTTCCAAGTGAGCCCACGCAGTACCAATTCCATCAGCCTTTCGAAGGTTGCTGGGGCATTACATAGTCCGAAAGGCATCACAGTAAACTGGTACAGTCCATTACCAGTCGTAAAAGCAGTCTTCTCCTTATCTTCTTCGTGAATGCCCACTTGCCAGTATCCGCTCTTCAAGTCCAGTGTCGAAAACCATCGGGAGCCAGCCAATGTAGTCAAAGTGTTATCAATCCTTGGTAACGGGTAGCTATCCTTCTTGGTGACGTCATTGAGCTTCCTATAATCCACACAGAATCTTGTGGATCCATCCTTCTTGGACACTAATACAACCGGTGCAGACCAAGGGCTGGATGATTCTTCAATTACCCCATCCTTCATCATTTTGTCAACCAGCTGTTCCACCTCCTGTTGCTTAGCAAATGGCATTCTTCTTGATGGTTGCCGAATTGGGTGAGCTTTACCAGTATCTATTCTGTGCTTGACCAAGTTCGTTCGCCCTGTTGATGTTGATTCAAAGATATCACTTTCGTCTGCTATGAATTTCTTGGCAGCTTTATATTCTGTTGGTGATAAGTGGTCCAAGGAGGTTTCCAGAACTTTCAATGCACTGTCATCTCGTTCCCTCCATCTCTGCTCGTTAGTCTTATCACATTTTGCTACCCAACTGACTGGTTCACAAGCTCCGATAATATATCCTTCTCTTACTGTTATGGTGGTAGGTAAAACATTTGCTACCCTCACAGGAATGTCTCGTTCGGTGGTCACTAAAGCTCGGGCAAGTAACAGCTTGCTGGGGGATTCCTCACATGACTTTACTAATCCAACGCAGCACCCAGGGTCCTCTTCTAATCGCGCATGGATGATCTTCTCAGTGAATCCAGGAATTCTCACAGTCTTCGCTAGTCGTAGCCTCACAGACGTCTCCCTCTCGGCCGGTGTCGTTAGTACAAACTCTTCTCCTCCAAATTTCATGGTCTTCTGATCACTGTCGAATGAAAACCCGTAGTCGCTTATCAGATCCATGCCGAGGAAAAACTCATCTTCGATATCTGCGACGTATACCATGTTCACTATATGGAGTCTTCCAAGCGTCAACTCGATATCAGCCATCCCTCGTATAGGTGCATTTCTCCAGTGACCGTACGAAGAACAAAGTTGGAAGTAGTTGGTTTTATACTTCCAGGCCGGAGAATGTCACTGCGTACCAGGGAAACTGATGCACCGGTGTCTATGGTGCAGGTTACATCCATTTGGTTGATTTTTCCTTTGATGGTCAGGCTATCAGTTGTTCTTCTTATCCTTTCGATGTCAATGACCCTGGGGGCTTCGTTATTACTAGCCAGCATGCGCCCCGATACGCTGGCTAGTTATAGTTTTCCTGGTATCTATCTGAGGACTCACTAGATGACCTAGTCCTCGCAGGTGAGTACGACCGTGATGGCGTCCTTGCAGGTGTAGAAGATCGTGGTGGTACTCTCACCTTGCAGTCCCTTATCAGGTGTCCAGTTCTGCCACAGCGATAGCAGGATCTATTTCGCTGGTTACTAGACCCACTCTTAATTTCTTTGAGTTCCTCAAGCACTTTTCTCAACATTTTCGCCACTGGGTCCACGTCTTCGGAAGGCTCCTCGATGGACACAGCTCTCACTTTTGGCCTAGAGGTGTTGAAGGCCGCTTCTACCTCCAGAGATCTTACTAGGGCTTCACCACTCCTCTTAAAGTGTGTAAGCCTCAGAGTCTTCTGTATTTCTGAGTCTCTCAGCCCGTCGATGAATACCTGCACCGCCAGTTGTTCTTTGAAGTCCTCTGGTGCCTCTGGGTAGGCTAATTGAGTCAGTCTTCTCACATCTGCTTCGAACTCCTGTAGGCTCTCTCCAGACTTCTGCACACGATTTTTCATCTGAGCCCGGTAAAGCTGTTCTCGATGTTGGTCACCATACCTGAGTTCTAGCGCAGCCACTAAATCTCCGAAGTGGTTTTGTTGTTCAACTGGGATCGACTGTAACATCCTCAAAGCTGGTCCTCTCAGAGCTACTATGAGTGCAGTAGCTTTTTCCTCGTCACTCCACCCATTTGCACTTGCTGCAGCCTCATATTGTCGGCGATACATAGACCAAGGCGACTGTCCATCAAAAGTTGGTGGTTTCACGGAAAAACCCGATGTGGCAACTCTGTCACGGCGATCTTGACTTCGTAGCGAGGTGATCTGATTCGCTACATTTCTTTCGATTGCATCGAGCATGGAATCTATTCTTGAAACTTCATGGTTAAGCTTGTCATCAATTCTGGTGACATCTGTCTTTAACTCATCCATTTGCTTATCAGTTTTATGCAGAATTTGTTCGAAGAAGATTTTCTGATGTTCACGTTCTTTTTCTTGATGTTCTCGTTCTTTTTCTTGATGTTCTAGAATTTTCTGTAACTCTTCTTGACGACGTTTCTCATCTTCCTGTCGTCGTGTATCTAGTTCTGCGAACTGATTTTTCATGAATTTTATAATGTCTTCCATCGTGTCGTATGACGTACTCCTTGTATTCACCATACGTATTCAAATGTCCTCGAAAATCCCACGTCTGACACCACTGTTGAGATTTTTTACTCTGGGTCCGTAATAACTTAACACTCGGTATGACACTTAAAATAATTTATTTTGAACACTACTATACAATAATTACAATACTCGAACTAAACACTTCCGATTCACAACACTTCTTCGATCGTTATTATAACGCTTCCAAATAAAGACTTTTTTTCCTGTCCCTAACAACATCTATTTATATTACCTAATAAAACGTCTAGATTCCACTCGAAATATCGTGAACAGGTCGATAATCTTCTCGAGTCATCTCAATAGCCGTCGAATCACCTAATTACTATTCCAAGAAATATGGCTTGTTTACTTCCCGCCGCAGGTAGCTGGGATCGATTGCCAGGGTCGTAACACTATCATCTCACATGGATATTATCGATGCAGACGAGTTCGCAATGCCCATATGAGACAACTTCCGAGCGGGTATGACGCAGACAACTTGCACAACAAGAAACTTCGATTTCGACTCTGTTCACACTGTAACTCTGCCGTCTAGCATCTAACATGCATACAGTTGAAGCAGATATGATCGCAGTGACCATATAAGACGATTTTGGGGAATATATATGAAGTACAATAGGCAGATAAAGATACATCGACTGCATCGGAGTTCACACTCTATCTCTGTATCCTATCATCTTACATGGACACTATTGAAGCAATTGAAAATGACCTTGATGTATCAGTTGTAAAACTTCATATTTCAAGGTGGATGGGATAAGAATTTCATCTCCCTTGAATATCAAACCTTCATAAACTGAAAGTTCATCTCGGAAATTCCAAAATTCTTTAACATCAACGCATAGCTCATCGCAGAAATCAGGCCATCCATTCTCTATTACAAGTTTCAGCTTTTTGAGTTTATCACTCTTATTTATTTCTTCACTTATTTGTTTTGCCCACGGCACAGTTATCGGTAGAATCAGATTTACTTCAAGCTCGTTTTCGTTTTCATCCTCAGGAACATTGTCAACATCACGACTTAAAGCATCAGCAATTGGTGAAAATCGATAGCAATGGCTTGTGATCAGTTTCAACTAATACTACTTTACCAAATATGAAAGGATGTAATTTCTGACAACCAAATCTTATTGCCAAAGCTTCTTTTTCTATCTGTGGATGAGCTTGCTGAGCTAGTGAGAGTGCTTTTGAAGCATATGCTATTGGATGTCCATCCTGAAGTAAAGTTACTCCCATAGCAAAAGAACTACTGTCAACTGTTAGAATGTTGTTCTTATTATCATCGTAATACTTTAGTTCAGGCAAACTGCATAATTTAGTCTTGATAGTTTTAAATGCCACTTCTTGTTCATGACACCAACACCATTCAACATTTTTCGTTGAAAGTTGTCTTAGAGGTTTAGTTATCTCTGATATATTCGAAATGAATTTTGAAAGATATGTCACCATTCCTAGAAGTCTTTGAAGTGATTTTCTGTCTGTTGGCATTTTCAATCTATAAATAGCATCAATCTTGTCCGCATCTGGTTTGAGTCATTTGTTAGTTACTATGTGGCGAAAGAATTTGATCGATTGTTCATCAAACTGACATTTCTCTTTATTCAATCTTACTCCTTTTTCATATAGCTCCTTCATCACTTTCTTGGTCAGCAATCTAAATTTTCCACTGAAGTAGCGTGAATTAGTATATCATCCATTGATACCTCTACGTTCTTGAATTTTTTGAGAATTGATGATATCAGATTCTGAAAAACTCCTGGAGCAGAACACAACCCAAAAGGAAGTCGTTGATAAGAATATCTGCCCCACGGAGTTGGAAACGTTAGATATTTCACAGACTCTTCTGGAACCTTAACCTGCCAAAATCTTCTTCTACAATCAAGAATAGTGAACCAAGTCGAATTTTCAATTCTTGCTGGAATTTCTTCAATGGTACTCAATGGATGATGTCTACGAAGAATATTCCTGTTTGGATCTGTTGGGTCCATACAAATTCTAAACTTCTTTCCTTTTTTGACTATAACCGAATTGCTGTAACGTTGAATTTTTCATTTAGAGCAACTTTCAACAGTTATCACCAATGGCACACTTCATAGAGAAAAGTAAAAAACCACACCAACTTATTTTTATTAGGTAATCAAACAACTCATAAGGACAGGCACATTTCTTGAGTGCGGTACTGTACCCTACATTCACTCTATCGAGTCACACCGAAACCAGTCCTCGCTGTCGCTGCCTGAAATTAAAAACATTCGAGTTAGAATTTCAGTAACGCAGATTTGTTTATCATATCGTATCACCTATGGATTTTTCCTACGTACCTATATCAGTATATTATTATGACTAATGATTCGGGGTCCCTGGAGGTTATCGATAGGTGTTCCTGGTTCCTCTGATTATTGTAAATAATACATCGACGGCCTGGAAAGGTTAATGGTATAGTTGGTTGTTTTGTTTCTATAGATCAGAAGGTTCGTTAGGTGTATTTTAAATAGGTGATGAGTGTCAGTAGAATTGATTATAGGACGAGAATTTATGCCAGTTTAACTTACCTGATGCAGCGATATTTTTATGTTTTCCTCTACATTTACTGGATCTCATTTCAGATTATATTATTGTCTCTCTGATAAGTCTAATATTTAGGTTATTGTCAACTTTGTGTCAGTCTGTCAATTAATTATGATTTATGTCGATAATGATATGTCAAACATGTCTACCAGTAGTACCAATTGTTTCGATTCGTTCACCGAGCGTGCGGTGTTGCCAAAGTTAGTTCCTGAAATTCCTAAAGTAGCAGGGGGAATTTCATGAATAATCAGGCTTAGTTTTTAGATTATACTGAGATTTCATAGTCCAGGGTGAATAGGGTTATTAGGTGCCTATGATTCTGGTTGTATTGTATGGATATATTTAGGTAATAGTTATTGCTTTCGAGATTTGGTAAAGGTCCATCTAGCGGCGAGTAGGTACACTGGATCAGAACGGGGATAACGACAGATTGGGTACTCGTCCTGAGTACGGGGTGGTAGCACTGCGGTCAAGTTTGATCAGCACGGTCGATTAGATCTAAGTGGTCGTCTGAAACGATCTCCAGAAAATTTTGATTATTTTAATCATCCAGCCATTGGGATTTGTTCTGGAGATAGTTTATTTATTTTGGGAAAATTTGTTGCCTGTGGTTGTTGGTATTTTGATGGTTTCCCAAGATTCATCTCTGTGTTGAGGATTTGTACGACGCCACGCCTTCAATCGAAAACTATTGCAGGTATGTAATTTGTGCTATCATTCTCTTTCAATCGTTAAAGGCTATTTATGCCACTCTGATGAGCAGTGTGAAAAACTAGTTCGAAAGTAATAGATATTCTTCGAGTTCTATTTCTTTTTCCTTATCGACAGATACCATAAGGCCCATAGTCGCTTGCGGGCGTGATAACATCACCTGGAAGCCCTATAATAGGTATAATTACCTAACATAGAAGAAACCCCTTGGCCAGGGTGAGTAAAATTCTATTTCAGTTCGTTAGGTTGTGGCTCGGGTTGTGGTATTTGTAATTATTATTTCATGAAGGGATATTTTTATTCAATAATAATGGGATTGCATATTCACGTATTGTTTCTGGGTAAGATTTTGATATAATTCATTCCTCACAGGGTTTTTTTTTCCTCCTTGAAAAAGTCGGTCAGGAGTACTATCTACAGGGTGTACCATCCCAATCATTATACAGAGAGGAACATCTCAACTAGTGCACAAGGTGGACCATCCCAATTACTATACAGGGAGGACCATCTCCACTAGTATACGAGGTGGACCATCCCCGTTACTATACAGGGTGGATCCTTCCAACTCTAAGAAATGGAATACTAGTACGATGGTGTACGCTGATCTGCTGTGGAGAATGTCGCGCTAGGATTCACGCAAGTTTTTGATCCCGCTAAGCTTATTTGTTTGTTCATGCAATTTTTTTTTATGCTTACCCGCTTAATTATTGCTTCGCCAATGCTCTTGCTTCCCCTCTATTTTTTTTTCTGTAAACCCTGAATTAAGCGTAGTGGTGTGGTACTTCCCGTTGGGTATAATTCTATGCGCCTGCGCCTGAGCTCAAGCGACGCCGACTCATTCTCCCATTTCTCTTATCCCGCTTAATCCCTGAGTTGATAATATTTTTTTGTGCTAACTGATTTGTGTTAACCAGCGGCTATCCATTTTTTTTATTTTTTTTTATTAATATGAATAATGTGCTAATACTTATGTAACCATTGCTATGCATGTAGGTTTAGCGTGCTTCCCGAAAGGATAAGGGGCAAATACTAAATTTTCCTTCATTTCCTTTATTTTTTTTATTGTTCTTTTTTTTTTGTCTAATGAGTACTACTTGATGATGATGTTTGTTCACATTCAACTTTCTGCATATTGAATATATTCTTGTTCTTGTACTTGATTTGGTTTTACTCTTATTTGGTAAATTTGGAGAGGAACCCTTGTGGGTATTTGTGATGGGTAAATTTACCTGGCGCCCTTGAACATCAACTATTTGCATTGGGAAATCTTTGACGAACCACCCCATCTCCACTAGAGCTAACGGCAAATGCCCACCTGTCACTAGACAGCCGTGGCTTAGTAACCGATCAAATTCTGAATAATTATCTGAGGTAACAGTGAGGTAACATTTTAGGTAACATGTGGTTACACTTGAGGTAACAGTTGGTTTTATTGTGGTTAACATATGTTTACATTTTTTGGAAACGTTTGGATATATTTCAGATTATTTTAGAAGTCGAATTTGAGGTTACATTTTGGCGCCCAACGTGGGGCCAGTCAAATAATATATTCAGGAGGGAAGTTGTTTATGTTCATTTCTCTGGATACGTACTCAGATATTTGTGTTGTAACTTATACTAGTGTCGCATTTTGTTTTTTTTTTTTGCACTTATTGGGTTTTCAGTTTTCATCGTGCTCACAGTTATACTGTTTATATATATACGTTTGCTTTTTGATTATTTGGAAAAAAAGTCTTGTCTCTTGTCAGGATACAAGAAAACTAATTAGTATAATAGTCAGTAATTCTTTATTTTCACCATGGCTGCTAAGATGCAAGTTAATAGGTTGAGTCAGGATGAGCTCTCATATGAGCTATGCATCAGGGGTATTGCAACTGGTACGGTAGAACAGATGCGCCAATCCCTATCTATGGCCATCAGGCTTGAAAAGAGTGGTAGTAGTATCAAACTACCCAGGTATCCATTCACGGTCGAGGAAGACGCAGACGCCGTCAAGGCTAAGCTTCAGGAGCTGGAACCTCTCATTGTAGATTTTAATGATTCGCGTATTAGTAATCCCTTTCAAAAATATCAGAGCAAATTGGCACATATTCTCAATCGGACCGAGCATATTGACGAAGATGCTGATGTCAGGCCAGAACTTCTTGCAAAAACGTTAGCTCTGTTGGAATTGTTGCATTTGAAGGCTGATGAGCATGAGCAGCTTCGAAAGGTCCCACCACAGCTAAGTCTTCTTGAGGAATCGCATTTTCAGGCCCAAATCCAACCCCAAAGTAGGTCATCGAGTGTTTCTCCACCTCCAGCTTAAAGTGTTTAAAAAAGTGTTTTAAAAGTGTTTTTAACCGCCAGCTTAGTTGCAAAGCAACCCTCGAAAGTCAGAGACTTGTGTGAGTTAAGAAGACGGGGACCTTAGCTTTTTAAGTGTCATCCGAAGCACTACATTAGCTCAAGCTTCAACTTCCAATACCAACTTTATCAAGCCAATATTACCGAACAAATGGGATTGTAAATTTTCTGGTGATAAGAAGGGTTATTCTCTGAATGCATTTTTAGGTAGAGTGGAGGAATTGAGGATTGCTCGACACGTCTCAAAGGAGACATCGCTGGAGTCAGGCATCGACTTATTTACAGGAAGGGCCTATCAATTTTATTTAGCCTACAGGCATGAGGTGAGCACGTGGGATGAATTTGTGGCGTTGCTCAGAGAGGAGTATCTCTCTTCGAACTTCAACGAAAAATTATTCGAAGAGATAGGAAGGAGGACTCAGGGCCCGGACGAGTCAATCGGTATCTACTTGGCCGTTATGATGGGTTATTTTGGTCGATTTGGTCGTGTATCAGAAGAGACAAAGTTGAAAATTTTATTACGGAATATAGCTCCCTTCTACCAGAACCAGTTGGCGCTTGTGGACGTCAATTCTATTTCGCACCTCCGTGAATTATGTAGGCGTTTGGAGGCCCGTAAGGAAGCAGTTGAGAACTTCGCCGGACCATCAAGGAGGAGCAACGCTCTGGAGCCAGACCTCGCCTACATTGGTAGTGACCCTATTGAAGTGGATAGTTGCCACAGTTCGACCTCTCAGTCGGAGGTTCCTGCAGCTTCGAAGGAGATAATTTGTTATAGATGCAATAAACCGGGGCATCGTGCGGTCGGCTGTACAGTCAAAACTGGGAGATTTTGTTACAGATGTAAGCGGGAAGGAGTAACAGTGAGGACGTGTCCAGATTGCTCGTCCTAGGGAAATGGTCGACGACACACCTAAGAGATCGAGGTAGGCGTGTCGTTCAGGAACACCCGGTCGGTAAACTTCAGGTACTCCTTGATTATGTATTAGAACACGCTATGGATGATGAACGACCATATTTAAAAATTGACATTCTAGGAAAGACTTTATTAGGTTTGCTAGATTCAGGGGCATCGAGGACGGTTCTTGGTAGTAAAGGGTGGAAAGTTGTTCAGGAACTAGGGTTACCGGTTAATTCATTGGAAACAACTTCTTGTACGGTGGCCAATGGAAATCGTTGTAAAAGTATTGGTGTAGTTGAATTGCCTGTCACTGTTAGGGGAAGGTTTCGGTTGATTGACGCCATGGTTGTGCCAGATCTGCCTCATTTGCTCATTTTAGGAGCAGACTTCTGGAAACTCATGGGTATAGTTCCAGACCTACGACATAACGAGTGGCATTTTTCGAATGAGCCCATCACCGTGAACTCCGTGGAGCACGTTAGTAACCAGACATTATTGAGCCAGTTGGAAACCGAAAGGCTTCAGGCAGTAATTGATCATAATATCTCGTTAATGGGGAAGGAGCTTGGTTGTACTGATAAGGCCGAACACATCATTGCCACGGATAGCCCACCGATTAAGCAGCGGTATTATCGGGTGAATCCAGTAGTCCAACAGCAAATCGACAAGGAGCTAGAAGAGATGCTCAAACTGGGGATTGTCGAGCCTTCGAATAGCCCTTGGTCCTCTCCCATTTCATTGGTAAGGAAAAAGGACAATTCTTTCCGCTTTTGTGTTGACTTCAGGAAGTTGAATTCGGTTACTGTTCGCGATAGTTATCCTCTACCTCTAGTTTCAGACACTCTAGATAAACTTAGAGATGCAAAATATCTATCTAGCTTCGACGTGAAGTCAGCATACTGGCAAGTCCCGGTGGCCGAGGATTCAAAGAAATACACTGCTTTCACGGTTCCTAATCGAGGTTTGTTCCAATTTCGACGTATGCCCTTTGGGTTACATAACGCTCCGGCAACGTGGCAACGTTTAATTGACAGTGTCTTAGGTCATGATTTGGAGCCACATGTTTTCGTGTATTTGGATGACGTCGTCATAGTGAGTCAAACCTTTGAACAACATATTGCCATTTTGGAAGAGGTATTCCGTAGGTTGAGAGAAGCTAAGATAACCATTAGTGTGGAAAAGTGCCAATTCTGCCGTCCTGAAATGCGATATTTAGGGTATGTCGTGGATCGCAATGGCCTCCATGTGGATCCCGAAAAGGTCAAGGCTATGTTGGAATTGCCCGCCCCAACCTGTGTCAGTGAGGTGCGTCGTGTTATCGGAACGTTCTCCTGGTATCGCCGGTTTGTTCCAGACTTTTCATCAGTCATAGCTCCGATAACCGCCCTAGTTCGTAAACATTCCAAGTTTCAATGGTCGGAGGAGTGTGCGAGGTCGTTTCGTCGAATAAAAGAGTGTTTGGTTGCTGCGCCCATTCTCAGTTGTCCCGACTACACAAAGCCTTTCGTGGTCCAAACAGATGCTTCAGGGTATGGCATTGGAGCGGTGCTGACACAAACCCATGAAGATGGTGATCGCGTAATCTCTTATTTGAGCAGGTCTCTGACCAAACAGGAGCGCAATTTTTCGACAACCGAGCGCGAGTGTCTTGCTGTGCTATGGGCTGTTGAGAAGTTGAGACCTTACCTAGAGGGAGTACCTTTTACAGTGGTCACAGACCACTATAGTCTATTATGGCTACAAAATCTCAAAGATCTATCCGGTCGACTGGCTCGTTGGTCAGTTCGGCTGCAACAATACAACTTCACTCTTGTTCATCGGAAGGGGAAAGATAATGTAGTCCCAGATGCACTTTCGCGGTCAGTCCCAATCTTGGATAGCGTAGAGACAGCGGCTGTTGGTGCCTCAGATATGGCTGAGATTGGTGTCGATAGGTGGTATAGGTCGATGTTCGAGAATATTCGTAAGAACCCCTTGAAGTTTCCAAATTGGAGACTGGCTGGTGGTCGGTTGTGGAAACACGTTGGGACGGAGTACCCTGGTCTGGCGTTGTCAAATGACTCGTGGTCGTTGGTTGTCCCTAAAGGTGATCGACATCGCATCATCGTTGAGGCCCATGATCCCTCAACTTCTGGACACACTGGAGTGTATAAGACGTTTGCTCGAGTTGCCGAGAAGTACTATTGGCCAAAGATGAGAAATGACATCGCTAAATTCGTACGACATTGCCAGGTTTGTGCTGCTCACAAGGTTTCTCATGAACGTCCTTCAGACAAAATGGTGTCGCACCCTAAGGTCAATCGACCGTGGGAAATGGTATCGACAGATCTGATTGGCCCCTTGCCCAGATCAAAACAGGGTAATAGCTTTATACTGGTTGTCACCGACTATTTGACCAAATTTTCCTTATTGTTCCCTCTTAAAAAGGCTACGACCGAGTCCATCATTCGAAAGATAGAAGGTGATGTGTTTCTGTTGTTTGGTGTCCCGAAAATAGTCATATGTGATAATGGTCCACAGTACCGGAGTAAGCAGTTTGCCGCATTTGCTGAGAAATTTCATTGTCGTCTGAAATTCAACGCCAATTATCATCCTAGGGCTAATCCTACTGAGAGGGTAAATCGCACAATTAAGACCATGTTGTCAATGTACGTATCGGACAACCACCGTTGTTGGGATGAGAATTTGAATCAAATTGCATGTGCTATCCGGACTTCCAAACACGAAACTACAAAGCAGTCGCCCTACTTCATGAACTTCGGGCATAATATGGTACTTTCTGGCAAGGATTATGTGGTCGACGAGCTCCTAGACATAGAGGATTGTTGTCAGTCTGTCGAAATGGGTCGCAATGAGTCCTTCAAACGATTGTATGCTGATGTCCGTAAGCGTTTGGAAGTAGCTGCTGAGAAAAGCTGTGAAAGGTACAATCTTCGTTGTCGTCAGGTCGAGAACTTTCCAAACCAACTCGTATGGAAAAAAAACTATGTTTTGTCCGACGCCGCCAAATATTACTCCCGGAAACTAGCACCGACGTATGTAGGTCCCTTTTATATCCAGAAACGTCTATGTCCTTGGACGTATGAGTTGAGGGACGCTAATGGAAATTCGAAGGGCGTTTGGCACACCAAAGATCTGAAGCCAGGTCCAGAGGAATAGTTCATATCGATCAGTTCGTTTTTTTGTTTTTTTGGCTACGATCAGGAGAAATTTTCGGGGTAAATTTCTTGAAGTTAGGGGGGGATTTGTAACGTTGAATTTTTCATTTAGAGCAACTTTCAACAGTTATCACCAATGGCACACTTTATAGAGAAAAGTAAAAAACCACACCAACTTATTTTTATTAGGTAATCAATCAACTCATAAGGACAGGCACATTTCTTGAGTGCGGTACTGTACCCTACATTCACTCTATCGAGTCACACCGAAACCAGTCCTCGCTGTCGCTGCCTGAAATTAAAAACATTCGAGTTAGAATTTCAGTAACGCAGATTTGTTTATCATATCGTATCACCTATGGATTTTTCCTACGTACCTATATCAGTATATTATTATGACTAATGATTCGGGGTCCCTGGAGGTTATCGATAGGTGTTCCTGGTTCCTCTGATTATTGTAAATAATACATCGACGGCCTGGAAAGGTTAATGGTATAGTTGGTTGTTTTGTTTCTATAGATCAGAAGGTTCGTTAGGTGTATTTTAAATAGGTGATGAGTGTCAGTAGAATTGATTATAGGACGAGAATTTATGCCAGTTTAACTTACCTGATGCAGCGATATTTTTATGTTTTCCTCTACATTTACTGGATCTCATTTCAGATTATATTATTGTCTCTCTGATAAGTCTAATATTTAGGTTATTGTCAACTTTGTGTCAGTCTGTCAATTAATTATGATTTATGTCGATAATGATATGTCAAACATGTCTACCAGTAGTACCAATTGTTTCGATTCGTTCACCGAGCGTGCGGTGTTGCCAAAGTTAGTTCCTGAAATTCCTAAAGTAGCAGGGGGAATTTCATGAATAATCAGGCTTAGTTTTTAGATTATACTGAGATTTCATAGTCCAGGGTGAATAGGGTTATTAGGTGCCTATGATTCTGGTTGTATTGTATGGATATATTTAGGTAATAGTTATTGCTTTCGAGATTTGGTAAAGGTCCATCTAGCGGCGAGTAGGCACACTGGATCAGAACGGGGATAACGACAGATTGGGTACTCGTCCTGAGTACGGGGTGGTAGCACTGCGGTCAAGTTTGATCAGCACGGTCGATTAGGTCTAAGTGGTCGTCTGAAACGATCTCCAGAAAATTTTGATTATTTTAATCATCCAGCCATTGGGATTTGTTCTGGAGATAGTTTATTTATTTTGGGAAAATTTGTTGCCTGTGGTTGTTGGTATTTTGATGGTTTCCCAAGATTCATCTCTGTGTTGAGGATTTGTACGACGCCACGCCTTCAATCGAAAACTATTGCAGGTATGTAATTTGTGCTATCATTCTCTCTCAATCGTTAAAGGCTATTTATGCCACTCTGATGAGCAGTGTGAAAAACTAGTTCGAAAGTAATAGATATTCTTCGAGTTCTATTTCTTTTTCCTTATCGACAGATACCATAAGGCCCATAGTCGCTTGCGGGCTTGATAACATCACCTGGAAGCCCTATAATAGGTATAATTACCTAACATAGAAGAAACCCCTTGGCCAGGGTGAGTAAAATTCTATTTCAGTTCGTTAGGTTGTGGCTCGGGTTGTGGTATTTGTAATTATTATTTCATACTTTCATTTATTTCTTGATAAGTCATAAACATTGGTAGACAGGAAATTCAAACATATTTATTAAGAAATGGTATCTAATGGGTAATGGGTAAAGTGGTAACAATTCCAAATACATTTATTGTGGTTTTCTAGGTCAGATAATAAAAGGTTTTTCAGGGGTACAAAATATTGGTGAACTCATATTAGTTTTCAGTTTGTTTTTAAAGTCAATTTTCATTGCTGGGACCTCATAAGACAGGGTTGCCACTTTTATTATTCAGAGGATTTCTGGGGAAGTTTCTCTTCTCAGATTTTCTTGTTGTAAAGGGATATTTTTATTCAATGATAATGGGATTGCATATTCACGTATTGTTTCTGGGGAAGATTTTGATATAATTTATTCCTCACAGGGTTTTTTTTCCTCCTTGAAAGAGTCGGTCAGGAGTACTATCTACAGGGTGTACCATCCCAATCATTATACAGAGAGGAACATCTCAACTAGTGCACAAGGTGGACCATCCCAATTACTATACAGGGAGGACCATCTCCACTAGTATACAAGGTGGACCATCCCAGTTACTATACAGGGTGGATCCTTCCAACTTTAAGAAATGGAATACTAGTACGATGGTGTACGCTGATCTGCTGTGGAGAACGTCGCGCTAGGATTCACGCAAGTTTTTGAACCTGCTAAGCTTATTTGTTTGTTCATGCAATTTTTTTTTATGCTTACCCGCTTAATTATTGCTTCGCCAATGCTCTTGCTTCCCCTCTATTTTTTTTTCTGTGAACCCTGAATTAAGCGTAGTGGTGTGGTACTTCCCGTTGGGTATAATTCTATGCGCCTGCGCCTGAGCTCAAGCGACGCCGACTCATTCTCCCATTTCTCTTATCCCGCTTAATTCCTGAGTTGATAATATTTTTTTGTGCTAACTGATTTGTGTTAACCAGCGGCTATCCATTTTTTTTATTTTTTTTTATTGATATGAATAATGTGCTAATACTTATGTAACCATTGCTATGCATGTAGGTTTAGCGTGCTTCCCGAAAGGATAAGGGGCAAATACTAAATTTTCCTTCATTTCCTTTATTTTTTTTATTGTTCTTTTTTTTTTGTCTAATGAGTACTACTTGATGATGATGTTTGTTCACATTCAACTTTCTGCATATTGAATATATTCTTGTTCTTGTACTTGATTTGGTTTTACTCTTATTTGGTAAATTTGGAGAGGAACCCTTGTGGGTATTTGTGATGGGTAAATTTACCTGGCGCCCTTGAACATCAACTATTTGCATTGGGAAATCTTTGACGAACCACCCCATCTCCACTAGAGCTAACGGCAAATGCCCACCTGTCACTAGACAGCCGTGGCTTAGTAACCGATCAAATTTTGAATAATTTTCTGAGGTAACAGTGAGGTAACATTTTTGGTAACATGTGGTTACACTTGAGGTAACAGTTGGTTTTATTGTGGTTAACATATGTTTACATTTTTTGGAAACGTTTGGATATATTTCAGATTATTTTAGAAGTCGAATTTGAGGTTACATTGCTTAAAACTGGAGTAGGACTGTCTTGCTTGATTATCACACCTAGTTTTATCATATTGTCCAGCTCTGCTTCGACTTCGTCACGAATTCTATGTAGAATTGATCTTGCGGGATGAATACTGAAAACAGGATTCTCGTGGAACTTCAATTTGTATTCGAAATTCTTGAAGCAGCCAAGTCCTTTATAAATTTCACTATCAGAAAAATTTACTACTTGATGAATTCGTTTAATCAATCCGAGTTCAACACAGGCTTCATCCCCCAAAACTGGTATTGTGTCTAAATCCACAACTTGAAATTCTATCATAAATTGTTTTTCTTTTACCAAGCAATTAGTGTTGATTTTACCCAACACTTTTGTTTTCTCTTGATTGAAGCTAATGATATTTTTGATATTAGACTTTTTCATATCAATATCAAGTTCTGGTATATATTTTTTGGGCATAACGTTGGTCTTGGCTCCAGTATCTAAATTGACTGTTATATTTTTTCCTTCAATTTTGATCGTCTCCAACCAGTCGTCGTCATCTGTATTTGATGAAAATATTGAATGAAAGTGTAGATTGAATTCTTCCTACTCGTCTTCTGTAGTCTCACTTCCTACTTCTACTCGATTAGAGAATTTCTTCTTTTCCTTTTCATTCTTGAAACACTTTTCTGTTAGAAGTCCTTCCTTTCCTCAACATTCGCATTTCTTGTCGTACGCTGGACACTGACGTATTCCATGTTTAGTACCACATCTTCTGCAGAAAAACAATTCTGAAATTTCTGTTTTGTTTTTCTGTTCTCAATGTTCTTTGATGGCATCACACATCTTGGAATATCCAGTGATATGAGATAGTTGCTCAGAAGTTTGTTCACTTGCTCTACAATTACTGATCGCCTTTGTCAAATCTAATTTTGGATCACTCAGTAGTTTTTCTCTGACTTCACTACTCCTCACTCCCAAAATCAGTTTATCTCGTAGTAAGCGGTCCTCTAGGGTCATATTGTTTGGAACTGTATTGAAATCACAGAGTTTAATCTTCATTTTGATATCAATGAGGTAGTTTTCAAATGATTGACTATCCTCTTGATTAGTATTGAAGAATACGTGAGTATTGTACGTTTGATACTGATGTGATTCATCAAATTCTTCTGAAAATCTCCTTATTATTATTTCTGGATCATTTTTTTCCACTTCGGTCAGCTCAAATGACTAAAATATATCAAGAATCTCTGGTCCCAAGCAGTTCATTAAATTTCCTACTTGCATTTCTTTGGGTAATTGATGAATCCCTGATGCTGCAACATGAGAATGATACTCTTGATACCATCTCTTTTAAGTTTTTGACTTGTTTTCTGCTTCACTCATGTTTATTCGTCTAGGTTGTGAAGCAGGAAAAATTTGAATTTTTTCGTTTGGATTGTCACCTTGCTCCATCTTATATCGATAAATGAGGCTTCTTGTAATCTTTCAACGATGATTGAGCTCGAATTTCTCCCAATTCTAGCTATGAATTGTTGAAAATCTCTTCTGACACCATGTAAGATGTGATGACATTTATTCAACTTGTCTGTCGTCTACAGGATGATATATATTCTTCAGTAAAGAGGCAATTTCGAGTAACAATTTATGAATGAATAATTATTTATACAATTCGCTCTTCAGCCGCAGCTGATTCCATGATCGAGTTCAAATATTTGGAGGCACCATCACAATTACTGCCCCAATCACTATATATGTGACTGCAACGGCCACGATGAGATATGAATCTGCGTAATGCAGATAGAAATGCTTCTGATGTCATCTCAGAAACGAGCTCTATATGAATAGCATTGGTAGCTATACACACAAATATACATTTGTATGATTCATATGTCATGGCACCACTAGTTTAACAAAGAGTAGTAGTGAATGGACCTGCCATATCAACGCCAACATGAGCAAATGGTTCGAGTTTTGAGATTCTTAAAAGTGGCAAATTTTCCATAGGAGGTTGAACTGATGGAGGGTTAACCCTGAAACACATATAACAATTAGATATTACTTTTCTAATAGTTCTTCTAGGTGAAGGAATTCAATAACGTTGAACTAGTAGATTATGCAGGGTTTGTATACCTGGATGGAGATATTTTGCATGAGTATTTTCAATAATCATATAAGTGATTGGGTGTGAGTTCGGAAGAAGTGCAGGATGCTTCTGTTCAATCGAAGAAGAAGAGTTAACCAGACGACCGCCCAAGTAGAGGGGCTATAGGGTTACCAGGGCAAGCCAATCAGAGACCAGCATTTAATTGGAGGCCACGCCCACTAAAAACCGGCGCGAAATTCAAATTACTCATACGTCGTCACGTCGCCATCGTGAATAAATAAATTAAAAAAAGCTGTCACCGCTGGGGGGAATTGACCCAGGGACCTTTGCATCATGAGGCAGCGTATATACGCTTTGTGGTATTCCGACCTCCGTGATATTCCAATTATTTTGATGCTATTCAAACGGGATATCCATCGCTGGCGCGCGCTTATCTTTGCAACGGATCTATCGAGGTGAAGCAAAGCGAGAGATGCATTCCAGAGATAAGAAACTTCGAGTCGAAAATAATATCCATCGCTGGCGCGCGCTTATCTTTGCAACGGATCTATCGAGGTATAGTGAAGCGAGAGATGCATTCCAGAGATAAGAAACTTCGAGTCGCAAATAATATCCATCGCTGGCGCGCGCTTATCTTTGAAACGGATCTATCGAGGTAGAGTGAAGCGAGAGATGCATTCCAGAGATAAGAAACTTCGAGTCTAAAATAATATCCATCGCTGGCGTGCGCTTATCTTTGCAACGGATCTATCGAGGTAGAGTGAAGCGAGAGATGCATTCCAGAGATAAGAAACTTTGAGTCGAAAATAATATCCATCGCTGGCGCGCGCTTATCTCTACACGGGTGCAGCGACAGCAAATTCCACAATCAACAGCATAACAGATAAGGTTGGAGGTTATCAAAACCACAAAAAACCCAACAGCAAATTTCACAATCAGCAGCATAACAGGAAACGTTGAAGGTTATCGAAACTACAAAAAACCCAACAATTTCACAATCAGCAGCATAACAGGAAACGTTGGAGGTTATCAAAAGCACAAAAAACCCAACTAGTCGCATAAACAAAATACGTTATCAGATTGACGCAAGAAATTATTGCTATCAGTAGTCGTTTTGGATGGGTTTTTCCAGAACATCCGCGTCTACTATCAGCAAGTCACGAGGTAACTCTGCCAGCGTATGAAAGCGATGACGCCGCACAACATCATTCACACTCGAGTCTGCAATCGTGAACGTTGTCTCTTGACCAGCTCCAGCCAAATCATCACTGTTTGTGTGTGTGTGTGTGTGTGTGTGTGTGTGTGCATTAATAGCAATAATAGTAAGTACCTCTTTTTCATCAAAGTGCGTATTTATATTCTCAATCCTATATTATCCAACTTTTTTATTCCATTTTGAGTTTCTTAGTTTTATTTTAAGTTTCATTGCAAATTATTCATTCAGTGCCCATTCCTTTCTCGAATTTTATATTATCGGTCCCTTTCATTTTATTTCGAAAATAATACAACCTAGTGCTCATTCCGCATCAACCTTCTTCATTCCAAGTTTTTTTTTTGCGAGACAATTCAATGAAAGTGTCAATGATCAATCGCAGATTGATTTCATTTCTAGTTTTATCGGAAATAATCCATCCTAGTATCAAGCTCATCATGACTTTGATGGACTGCTGATGTTTTTTGTCCTTTTTCTTTCCACCAGACGGATCTTACTCAAATCAACGCAGCTTCTCTGATTGCTCCAAAACAACAGAAACCAAGCGTGAAGTTGGTGGATCTCCTGCTCGGTCAACCTCAACCAATCAAGACAGCGAAAGTGGTCACCACAAAATTTGGTAAATCTGTTCTGATTGAGTTGGAGGACTCTGTTGTGTTCCTGCCCAGTCGTGTAACTGAGACCTATTCCCCCCACATTGGATATTTCGGTACCGGAAAATATTCCTTGGTATTCAGAGGAAAGGTGCAGACTGGGAAGGCCAATCCAGCAGCTTCGTTTGAAATTTTGGAGAATTAAAGTAAGCTACATTTTTTTATTTGGGTGAAATATCATCAATATAACAATGGAGAGCATCAATAAATCCTTGACCAAAGTTGACGAAACTCTTTTATCAATTAAGAAAATTTATTCTAAACCATTGGCACTTTTTGTATTGAAATCAATTCGTTCACACATACGGAAATGTATTTTAGCATTGAAAAGAAATACTTTTTCGATTGGTTTGAAGCGTAAAATTCAGACTAAGATCGGGGAACTGGAACGGATGAGATTTTTCATCAAAACTATGAATAGAGGACATGTTGGCTCCGGCCTGAAGCCCTATATACGTTGGATTGATGTTAATTCAATCTTCACGTCGAGAGTGCAGACAGGTCTTATTCTGAATTTGAGACATAAGGAGATTATCGACTTTTTGGAGGATTCATTTAGATTAGTAAATAAGAGAATTTCAAAAATTTTGGGGCGCTTTTCAATGCTAAAAGTCAACTTTACATTTTCCGGTGACTTCATTAAGCAGTCAAATAATGGGGAATTGGTTGACCGCAATCATTTTTGTACTCCCAATGCCATCGTGGACGCAGGAACGGACCTAGCCGATTGGTTCAAAATCAATGCGCTAGATGTGATCCTTAATAAACTTAGCGAATTTGCCGAGAAGAATAGCAGGTGGGCCTTGAGCGAAATTATTTCTCTGGAGGTTGCCATAAATAAATATGAAATGGGCAATGGCTCATCATACATCAAATTGCCAGTGCAGATTGAGAAAAAGCAGGCTTGCATTAACGTTCAAAATGATGATGAGGCATGCTTCTTTTGGAGCATAGTCAGTTGTTTGCACCCGATTAAAGAAAGTTCGAAAAGAGTTAAAAATTATCCTCACTATTCACAAGTTTTGAACATCAAAGGATTAGACATACCAATGAAACTGCCCCAAATCACAAAATTTGAAAAAATGAATGATATTTCGATTAATGTTTATGCGCTAGAGTTGACAGAAGTCAACGAACGAACATTTTACACTGTCGTACCCACCAGACTGACTAAGCATAAATGTAATCGACACGTTAATTTGCTATTAATTCAAGACAAATATTTCCCAAAATTGAATGACTATGAAGCTCCTCCCGATAATGATAGTGTTGAGGAAAACGTTAACGTAAAATATCACTATGTCTGGATTAAGGACCTTTCACGACTAGTATCAAGTCAACTCAACAAATATAAGGGTAAGAAATTCATCTGCGATCGGTGCCTCAACTATTACCATTGTCAGGAGAAGCTTGATAGTCATGCCGCTCTATGTGAGAAAATTAATAATGAGAAAATTTCATTCCCCAAGTATGATTTTGTAGAATTCAAGAACCATGTGTATAAGCAGACATGTCCTTTCATCATTTATGCTGATTTCGAATCGCAGTTGGAGAAATGTGATTCCAAAATTTCAAAAATCACTTCAAAGTATCAACATCATAAAGCATACAGTGCTGGGTACTATTTTAAATGTTCTTTCGATGACTCGCTGTCATTTTATCGTAGTCATAGGGGTGGAGATTGCATGGACTGGTTTGCCTGCGAAATGTCTAAAATTGCCAAATTTGTCGAATCCAAATTGAAAAATATCGTTCCAATGGTAGTTAAACCAGCTAGTACCAGTGGCGCAACCATCTGCACATTTGCGAAGAGAAATTCAAGGCAAAAGACGTTATCGTACGTGACCACGACCATTTTACTGGCGCATTCAGAGGCTTCGCACACCAGGCTCCCTGTAATCTCAACTTTAGGTTCGTTGTTCCCATTATGTTCCACAACCTCTCAGGATATGATTCGCATTTTATAATCAGAGACATTTCCAAGCGGGGACGTGTGAGCGTACTCCTGGTTAATCGCGAAAAATACATTTCCTTTACACAACATGATGATGAAACAAGCATAAAATTCCGATTCATCGACTCTTTCCGCTTTTTGGGAACCAGTCTCGATGCATTAGTGTCAACGTTAAAAATTAATGATTCGAAAATTCTAAAGGAGGAATTCAGTGACGTAAATGAGACGAAATTTGCATTGTTGACACGAAAAGGAGTATTTCCATATGACTTTGTCGATAATGTGGAAAGATTGGATGAATCCGAGTTGCCAAGCATTCAAAATTTCTATACAAATTGAACGATACAAATATTTCGGACGACGATTACGCGCACGCGCGAAAAGTTTGGGAATCTTTCGAGCTGAAATCGCTGGGAGAATATAGCGACCTATATATGCGGACCGATATTCTTCTTCTTGCTGACGTCATGGAAAATTTCCGTGCGTCATCCCTCAATACCTTTGGCCTCGATCCTGCTTGGTATTACACCATGCCCGGCTATACTTGGGACTGCATGCTCAAGTATACTGGGTGCAAGCTGCAAATCATCAAAGATATCGACATGGTGATGTTTGTGGAGCAGGCGATAAGAGAAGGAGTATCGGTTTGTTGCAATAGGTATAGCGAAGCAAACAATAAATATCAGAAAAATTACGATCCAAAAAAGCCGTCAAAGTACCTTCTTTATCTCGATGTAAATAACCTTTATGGAAAAGCAATGAGTGGACCCCTCCCTTATGGGGGCTTTACATGGGTAGAAAATGTTGACATTGATGTAACCCAAATTCCTGACAACAGTCCAGAAGGCTATATTCTCCAAGTTGATTTGGAGTATCCTGAGGGGTTGCATGACCTACACAAGGACCTACCATTTTGTCCCGAACACCGCACACCACCAAATTCAAAATTATCCAAATTAATGACCATGCTGTACGATAAAAAGTCATATACTTTACATTACAGAAATTTGAAGCAGGCATTAGAACACGGTCTGAAATTGACCAAGATTCATAAAGTATTGAAGTTCAAACAATCCACATGGCTAAAGCCCTACATCGAGTCGAATACTCGATTGAGGACTCTAGCCACAAACGATTTTGAAAAAGATTTAAGGAAATTGGCCAATAATGCGGTGTTTGGGAAGACGATGGAGAATATTCGTAATCATAGAACAGTAAAGTTAGTCAGAATGTATGAAGGCCGCTATGGCATTAAAAATTCAATTTCAAGTCCTCGGTTTCAACAGCGAATGGTTTTCGATGCCAATTTGGTGGCAGTGGAGTTGAAAAAAGCAGAGCTGATTTTCAACAAGCCCCTATACATTGGTATGGCTATTCTTGATTTATCGAAAATCGTCATGTATGATTTCCACTACAATTTCACGTTACCAAAGCTTGGAGCTGACGTAAAACTCATGTATACCGATACGGACAGCTTCATCTACGAAATTGTATGTGACGATGTGTATAGTGAGGTGATTGATGCAAATATCGAGAGATTTGACACGTCTGACTATGCTCCAGACAATATTTATGGTATACCTCGAGTAAATAAAAAAGTCTTGGGCCTATTAAAGGATGAGGCAAACGGTAAGATTATTACGCATTTTGCTGGACTACGGTCCAAGATGTACAGTTATAAATTGGATATAACGGATGGGGATATTGAAAAAGAGAGAAAGAGATTGGAAAGAAAGGGATTCAGTAAAGAACGACTAGATAGGGAATTGGAAAATTTTAGTATAACTAAAAAATCCAAGGGTGTCAAGAAATGCGTCGTCAAAAATAAGTTGACTTTTGATGACTATGTGGATTGTCTGACGGCTTGGAAAAAAAAGACCGTAGCCCAGCAAACGATTCGTTCCTACGCTCACGATGTTTTTTCCATCGAACAAACAAAAATTGGTCTGAGTCCCAAAGATGATAAGCGGAAACTGATTCACGATTCGTTTGACACACTTCCGTGGGGTCACTACAGTTTGACGGATTGATTTTCTCCTTAGTATTTTTGCATCAAATTTTTAAACCAACGCTGTGTTGTATTGATGACTTATTTTTCCATGAAAAAAATGTAACTTCTTTTATTCATCCAATAATTTATGTTGTATATATGTATATTTTCAATTATTTCAGTATTATCTAATTATTCCTAATATTCATATTTTATTGTATAAAATTTTTTTTTTTCATTTTTATTATCCCCTTCTACATTTATACTATTATACACTTTTACAGTTCAGAATATAGAAACAATTATTAGACTTTTCTGTGTATTCTTTTTCCACACCCTTGTCTGGATGATGTGTATGAGAAAGAGAGAGAGACGAAAAAAGAAGAGAGAGAAAGGGAGAGAGAGAGAGAGGGGAAGAGATGTAATAAGATGTGGGTTGAAAGTATGGATGTAAAAAACAGTTGTATCATGTCTTCTGACGAATACAGACGTGCACTAGCAGAATTTGGGTTGAAAGTTAGAAAGCTCAGTGCAGACATCCAATTGTATGAGCAGAAAGTTTGTTTGTTCAAAGATTTCGAGCAATTGAGTGTTTGGGACAAGGTGTTCACAGAACCGAGACGTTCAGTTGCAACGTTTCCTACATCGAGAAGAATCCAGCCAACACAGCTAGATGGCGATACTGAAAGCAAGCTCTGAGCCACAACGTCTTCTACACAAACATACCGTACAATACGAGGAATGCAGCCGTATGTTTTGATGTGAATCGTACACAACAGTGTGATTGGAAGCTGATGAGTAGAATGTATGTCAATGATAACAAACTACCTGTATATTCAATCGACATGCCTCGAGTCAATGGGACCACCATCGACTACAAATTGAAATTATCGTTTTCTGATGGCAGTGACGGCGAAATGGGAGACTGGCAGACATTTACATTGAAGAAATCACCCGCAAAATTAGATGATGATCAAGATTCTGTCAATATCATTGCAATTTTGACACTTTGTTGTACACTTATATGTTCACTCATTTTGATCACACATGTTATTTTCATTATACTGAGAAATAAGGGATGTGATGAATAAAAACTCTGAAATTATTATGAAGTTTTTTATTTTGGCAATAAATTACATAACCAATTATATAAAGTATCGACATTGTGGAGACTGCACTGGAACCTTCCTCCATGGAAATGATTCATGCAAGGTGGAATGGATTGTTGAAACGTTATTGGCTGCCACCAAGAATTGTCAAAATCTTCCAAATTAACAATGTGATTGGTCATCTCCAATTCTGCACATTTTCGCTGCAAGAACTGAATCTTTTGGTGTCCTCTAACGTAGATGATGTTTGTCTGCTGCAGGTTATCTCGTAGTATTTGATCCAACTCATTCAAATCCACATAACCACTGGAATATTTTAAACCATGAACGTAACGCTCCACATGATTTGCCATCTTTTTATCTTCTCTGCTTAAACTCGAAAATTCTACAGATGGCTTGAATAGGAAATGACTCGTCTTTTTGCCAATGCGAATGGTCATTTCCTTTGGAATGAATTCACCATCAACCATGAACCCTTGAATGTCAACCAGTGCGATCTCCATGACTCTTCGAAGCAAACTGACGTCTGACTGATGCAGCAACACGTAACTAGGCAATATTTCGAACAATTTCGCTGAGTGGGAGATGTTCCATGATTTGATCGTGAATGATGATGCAATAGGCTTCGGTGTCGGGAGGGAAGCCTGTAGTCGCTTCAATGTCCAACTTTATGTCAACTGTAGACGACTTCATGCCTAGATGGCGCCTCGAGCAATCGATAACAAACATTGGTCGGGATTTGAATTCGGTAAAGTTTACTAGAGAGCGCTTTTCTTGACAGTTATGGTAGCTCCTGTTGAACTCTGTATAGTTGAAGTGGGCGTCGGCATATTGGTCTCGGGAAAAGTCCAATAGCATTCGTTCTTGCGGATAATAGTCGCTATTCAGAGCCAATCGTATGGATTTGATGTTGGCATTATCGAACAAGGTGACGTCTTCATGCAAATTATCGGCTGTTTTCGTTTGGAAAAATACTATAACATATCTTGGACTGTCCAATGCAGAACATGTCTTTACGGACCAGATTTCTATGGTAGATCCTTGTGTGAGTGCTGGTAGCTCGTGCAATTCCCATCGGCGAAACGGTATCATCATAGGCTCATCTGCTTTGATACGTGTCAACAACTGCAACTTTATGTCATCGTTGGGTGTGAGATGTGGCACTTTCAAATTGATGCTTTCTATCGTTATTTTAGCAATACTCTGAGTCTGAGGAGATCCTTGCAAAGCAGTATTCGCTCTCTCGACAACCTTCACACTATTGGCATCATTGCGAGCTCTCACTAAACGGATTGACTGCTTGCCCCACGTTGCCACTTGATGATCATTGAAGATGGAAAACAAATGTTTCAGTGGAATGTTCATGCTAAACGTACCATCGGTGTTGAGGATCGGAGCATTGGGATAGTTCCAGCCTGCTATGGCTAGATGACGTGAGTCTTCAGGTGTATAACACAAGTATCCTCGCACAGTACTCGTTATTCCAGGATATCTGACAGTGTCCAATTCTTTATTACATAATTCATAGGTGCAGGAATCAAAGAGATAAGCTCCAGCATTGTGGGTTAATGTACCAGTACCACCACCGGTCACCTTCAATTTACCCTTGATGGTAATGATACCTTCAAACATGGCCAACCACGAATCTGCTTGATTAACCGTTATATCGATGACATCATTGTTCTCGAATGATTTCACATATGGATAATAGGTACGCCATTCCACTTTAGTGATGCTTTCGTCGAATCTGGGTTTGCGGAAAACGTCGAACACGGGTGCTAACAACATTGTAGTCTTTGAGTGATTTCAGAAACAGGACACTGGATAATGTCAATGTTTTTCTGTTGCTGCTCTTCGAAGACACGACTGCTTTGGTGTACGGTGTCGAGAGAACTGGTGCCGATGATGTTGCTGATGATGGTATATTATCTGATTTATAGGAGTAATCAAACACTAGTACCATCTTGCGAGTTTCTTCAATTCCAATCTTATGATGATTTCTTCACCTCTAAAATTCACCTGCCTGAAATCTTGGTCTAGAATCTGGAGTGTAATGTTGGGCAATTCCCGCCTGCTGACTATAGGTAGATAGATAAGATTTCTGGGAGTCTCGTCTATGGCGTAACCAGGATCAACTGCAACTGCAAACTCGTAGATCGTATGTGATGGTCTGTCGTTGTAGAGAGCTCCAGCAGTAACGTTGCTATCAATGTGAATGGTTTTCACTTTGGTTATGCTGACCGGCAAATCGGAAGTGTGGACTTGTTGTGCGTTTAACGATCTATTTGAAAATCCCAAGACTTGAGCTATGCTATCCTTCGGGCGAAAATCGATGGCAAACCTTTGGCTCGAAATCTCACACTTTAGTGTATTATTGTTGGGCTTCAACGAGAATATATCATCATCGTCCTTTGCACTTGAGATGCCCAATTCTTTGCGTATGAATGTCTCAATGTCCACAATGTCGTATGAACCTTCGGGAATATCGATGATCTTTCCCGCCTTGGTCTTATCTTGCAGATAAAACTTTGATCCTTTGTCGATATTTGGTATACTGTTGTATGAATGGAATCCCAACAATGCTAGTCCGTAATCAGAGTCTGGATCGAGTTGAAGTGGTGTCAAAAAGTCTATGGAGAGCGTAGATGTACGACCTTTCAACGTCACAATCAGAGACATGACTGATGCACAATGACCGAGTTACTTGGTCTCATTAAAAAGGAATTCTAAACATAGACGTCCACAATTATTTTGATTGAAATTTTGGTATTGATTGTTATTTTACAAGATTTTCGTGCTGGCACCCAAATATTGCGCCAATTCTCTGGGCGGTTTCAGATTACCATAACTATCGAAATATGAGGCTTTTTTATCATTTTTTATGTAAGCCACCCAATGAGTGCCCGCATGATTGGAGGTATCCAAATTCAATACAGCACACTCGCGATGCCATGGACCGGTGGAAGGTAGAGTGTCCCGCATAAAAACACCTCGAAAATACGATATTTTCAGCTGTTTGGCATACTTCATCACATCTTTATCGTACATTGATTTATTGGGTAGCTTGTCTAGAAGTTTTTTGAGTTTTTTGATTGTTTCTTCAAGTACAGTCCGGATACTCTCGATGTTTTGCGTAGAAATAGGCCGGAACCCTGCTTGCCGATAGCCTCCATTGCTTTATTATGCCTTTGATCTTCTTCGAGCTTTTTCTTTGCATTTTTCGCATCAATGACTGTCTTTGCGACTGCTCCGGCTCCTCCAGCTAGAGATCCTAGGGCTCCCAAGGCGGCAAAGATTGGTATCAATGGTAGTATACCGCCACTGTGTGGAAGAGGTATGATTCTTGGTACTCTGATTCTTTTTTTACCGCCAGCCCTCTTGATTGCCATTCTGGCTGCATGGAGTGCTTTCAATGCAGATTTATTCAGACCACTTCCTGATGTTGTACTACCACCACCACCACCACCACCATCTGACTTTGATAGTACATTTTTTATGAATTTGATAATGTTGGATAGGGATTGCTGTGATACAAGACCCTTTGCAAGTTTTCGTTTGACCTTCATTCCGGTGGTGACAAGCCAAGCAGCAGCCTTCTCTTTGAATTTAGCGTTCTTCGACTTGACTCTCTCCCACGCTCTATTTTCCAATATCCAATCAGCTTTGTGTCTGTCTTATATTGAGGAATTTTGTGAATAGGCGATATCGTGATCTCGACACGCGTCGTCCAACGGATTGATACCGGTGTCTCCTCTTGCAAGTCTTTTATCGAGTTTGGTACCTGGACCACAAAATCTGTAGCCTGGAATGTGTAATTCGATGGGAAGTTTATCGATCAGAGAATTAAGCACACCCTCTCCGTGGTAGAGCAACATGAAGACTGACGTGTAGGAAGTTCGACAACTCTGCATATACCTAATGAAATGAAAGATATATCATCACATGATGAAGATCATTCAACAAGAACGGATGTTACCCATTGTGAATTTGGATGAAATTTTGTCAACCAAACCACCAGTAAATAGTAAACATGGAAAACTGCTTTTCCATTCGTTCAGAGCAATCTTCTGCGGACCAAGCGGATGTGGAAAGACCAATGCGATGCTTTCCCTGCTGTTCAATCCAAATGACGCGAAATTCAAGAACGTTTACGTGTATTCAAAGTCATAGTACCAACCGAAATATCAATTGCTGCAACAAGTGTTGGATTCAGTGAAAGGTGTTGGGTATTTTCCCTTTGAAGAAAATGATGATGTCATCAGTCCATCAGAAGCGAAAAATCATTCGATATTCATTTTTGATGATGTATCATGCGACAAGCAGCAAAAAATTCGAGAATATTTTTCAATGTGTAGACACAAGGATATTGACGTAGCATACCTATGCCAGACTTTTTCTAAGATACCGAAGCAGCTGGTGCGAGACAACAGTAACCTGTTGGTGTTATTTCGACAGGATGAAATGAATTTGAAGCATGTGTTCGACGAGCATGTCTCACCAGACATGTCATTCGATCAATTTAAAGCATTGTGCTCAGAGTGTTGGAATTCCAACCAATATGGTGCGATGGTGATTGCAAAAACTTTCGATATGAATGCTGGCAGATATAGAAATGGTTTCGATAAGTTCATAAGACTGTGATCTCTGGACCATTCATCAAGATGACGTCAACCAAGATGCATGATGATGTTGCAGATGCGCTGCGCAAGAAAAAAATCAACGAACTATCGAAATCAATCAGAAGAAAATATTTAGCTCTGAAATTAGGCAAGTCTGAGGATGATGATGCGTTACAGAAAATATTTCAACCACTGACATCACCTTTGAAACAAATTGCCACCACGTCCAAGGTAATAAAAGAAAAACTCGTTGGAACACTTTCAAACATCAAGCGAAGCAGAGCGGAGTCGTTGGGGTTGAAGAAGGAGAAGAAGAAGGAGAAGAAGAAGGAGGAAGAGAATGGGGAGGTGGAGAGGGAGCAATCGGATTTGAATCAAACTAATTTCATACCTATGATGGATGTGGCTGATAATGCTGGGCATACTGAAGATGATGATGAGGATGGTTATGACGATGCTGATGATGAACTTTTTGTAGATAGTGAAAATATCTCACCGGCTGCAATACATGATTACGTTGATCAGTATCCTGCGATGGCTCAAAAATATCTGACTGAATACTGGACAAATGATGAAAATATCGATACGGTTTATGGCCCCAAATATAATCCAGTAACATCGAAATGGTCCCTCAACGGAAAAGAAATGAATTTCCATCGAAGAACTGGAGATATACTTCTTGATGGCTTTCGGTTCCGTGGCACCCCAGGCCTCTATCAATTACTCTTCTATAATGATCCATCCTTTGCCAAAGATGATACGAACCCATACAAGCAAATACTCTTGCTCACCAAAGCTCATCTGAATTCTGCAGGACGTATGAAGTCCTCCTCTAGACTCGAATACGTAGAAATTATTCGTCCAATGTTCAGATCCAATTCCAGCGGTCGTGGTTTGAAGTTGACATACAACACAGCACCTATCGAATACATGTATTGGGATGATCCAAACGAATTGGTAGATAGATTGAAGTTGCTCATTGCATCACAGCAAGCCGGAAATACATCAAACGATAACGAGATTGTTGCCATCTTGAACGAATTAGAAGAGGCAGGCATAATAAAACATGTGTGACGATTCGGTGACATTTCCGTGTTCCGTGATACTTCCGTGACACTTCCTTGACACTTCCGTGACAGTTCCGTGACACTTCCTTGACACTTCCGTGACAGTTCCGTGACACTTCCTTGACACTTCCGTGACAGTTCCGTGACATGTCCATGGCATGTCTATGAGTGACGGGGCTAATTGGCGAGGCAAAGTGCCGACCATTATCGATAACGTACAATACTTTAGTCATTAGCATAATGAGTCTCGACAAATTCGGACGTGGTTCGTCTCCACGCTCAGCTCAGATGGTGACAGTCAGATCTGGATTTTCACATACTCCAACCGGTGATATTGATGTTGGTCATTTGAAGATGTGTAACGTAAAACTGCCAACAGATGTCGCTGATGTTGCAAACAAACAATATGTGGATGAAGTTATATCGCAAATAAAGTTAGATTTCAAGATTGCTTTCGATAATTACGGTGAAAAAATCCGAAATTACCTTGCTGGCTTCAGCAACGAAATTATCGATGTACGAAAGAGAGTGGATTCTCATGATCTCAAACTGGCAACGTACAATACAAACTTCGTTCAGTTGTCTGGCATAGTGCACAAGATCAACATACATGTGGAGCAGCTTCGCAACAACTCTCTACCAAAACTCGAAAGCGACATCGACTTGAATGTGAAAAATATTCTAGAATTTGTCGATAAGATTGACAACACTGTGAAGAGTTTGCACGATTTGAAGGCTGAGCACCAACACAGCCGTGATAAAGAACGCCAGCTTGCTGATGTCATTGATCAAATGAAAAAAGATCTGGCCAAGATTGCCATCACTCCAAAATCTACGACAGCACCACCGCCACCAAAAAGGAAGCCTTCTGTGTGAAACCCATCACATAAACTCCTAATCCAACGAAGTCAATATGTCACATTCTAAAGAAAAAATCCAACTCGTCAATGAATTACATAGACCTGCTAGGAAAAAATTTCCAATGCGCCGCATTATCATCAAAGGTTTGGATGACTTATGGCAAATAGATCTAGCCGAAATGCGACCTTATGCCTCTGTTAATAAGGATCACAAGCTGATAATGGTCGTGATTGATTGTTTTTCCAAGTACCTATGGACTAGACCACTAAAATCAAAAACTGGTGCTGAAATCGCTCGTGCATTTGCTGATATTCTATCGCATGCCATCAACAGGATTCCCAAGAATTTGCAAACCGATCAAGGTACCGAATTCTACAACGAAAAGTTTCAAAGTCTGATGAAAAAGTTCTCCATCAACCATTATCATACGTACACCATAATGAAGGCAGCTATTGCTGAACGTGTTATACGGACATTGAAGGAAAAACTATACAAGTACTTTAGTTTGAATGGCTCATACCGTTGGATAGATGTCCTGCCTGAAATCACGAAAAATTATAATAACACGAAACATACGACAATAAGATGCAAGCCCAGTGACGTCACCAAAGCCAACGAACAAGATATTTTAAAATCCACGTACAATCACATCAAAATTGCTGGAACCAGAAAATTCGACGTTGGTGACATTGTGGGAATAAGCAAAGCCAAACATGTTTTCGAAAAGAATTATACACCAAATTGGACTACTGAACTATTTAAAATCGTAAAAGTTCGTATTACGAAACCTACTACATACATCTTGGAAGATTTGCGTGGTACACCAATCAAAGGTACCTTTTATCCTGAAGAATTGCAAAAAACTGAAAATTCCGATGTTTACCTAGTGGAAAAAGTTTTAAGGAAGAGGGGTAAAAAGGTGTTTGTCAAATGGCTAGGATTCGATGATACACACAACAGCTGGATTGATTCCACCAACAAGTTATAATGTAATCATATGGAAAACAAGCACAAATTCAATGGATGTGAGGGGCCTTTCACGTCGATCGCTGACAAATAACAACCATTATCGGATGTTGTGACGTGTTGGCAGTGGTGGTATAAATAATGAGGACTGAAACTTTCAACACATCAGTTCGAGAACAATGAGTGAAGACTCTGGTTATTCGTCTAGTGAAGTGCTTTCCGAAAACGGTAGTACTAGTTCATTGGCAATGATGGGTTATTATGGTGACGTTGATACATATTTGGACATGATTGAGCAAGCAGCGAAAGCCGAATCGTACCTCCTGCTGACTTCATCGTTTCAGTTGTCCACCTACATGATTCAGTGCGGACTTAGTCCAGCTAGACAGTTTAGTCCGAGCATCATCCTGAAGAAACCCTTCCATCCAGCGAAAATTTCGTTCTCCACATATGAATGGGCCACCTTTATCGATTCGCTGTATAAGGTACAACAAGACTTTTTTGAAGCACCCCTGCCCTGTTTCATTGATGAATATGATCCTGCCGTTACCACCTGCGGAGACTATATCACCATAACCAAATTCGTTTGCGATGGTGTCAAAATGTTGTCACTCACCAAATACCACATTACATTCGAATTGGTGGAAGAGGATGTTGCAGACATTTTGAGGGCTGAAACGTGTGTTGTTTCACATCGAGTTGCGCTAATAAACAAATTGGACTTTTCCATGTATTATCAGAACATTTTGAATACTATAGCCGATTGGATTAGAAATAGCCTGACTGATTTGGGTGCGGAAGAGCTTATATCTGGATTTTGTGATGTTTGTGATAGCATGTCTAGTAACGCTCTCAGAGAATATCTATATTATTGTGAAATTGAGGTTATGTCTGATTTGAATAAAATGTTGTGAAAAATGTGACTAGTTTTTTTTCATTTCATCAGTCTACAACTTGACGCGTGACTAGAAGCATCTGAAATATTTTAGCTCTGCTCGAAAAATCATGAAGTCTGAAATAGCTGTGCTATTGGAGTTTATAAAATCTCCCGCTTTGACTTTGACGAAATTCACTGAACAAGAATTGCAGTACATTCCAGTTGAATGTCTCATTGAATATGCAGATCCTTATGGGCTATTGAGGGTGTGGCACAAACTTCCTTAAGAATATCGCAGCAACTTCAACCTACAAATCAAACTACCATGCTTCGTTCATTATAATCGTCCCGATTGGACCACACACTGAGATGGACCGTCATCTTCTCAAGAGGCATGTCATTTTTGTAGAAAAGGATTACTTAAATAAAATAATTCATCATAATATTATATAGTTGTTTTCGTATCCTTCCACCCCCTACATACATCATATTGCAAACACCATCTGTCATACGTCATATGTCATGTATTACGCGATATCAGATATTTTTTGAGAATCTGACAACACCTTATCGACTTCATAAATAATAATTTCCAACGTCTGACAACAATTTGACGGTTATCGCTGCACACGACTCTTATCAGCATAAGCTTCATTTGGTGTTGTGTGTGTATATTGTCGATAAAACCAACATGGAATTATTCCACCATAAATTCATTTCGATGTAATACTTGTGTCTTATCTCTAGAACGCATCTCTCGCTTTGCTCTACCTCTACAGATCCGTTGCAAAGATAAGCGCGCGCCAGCGATGGATATTATTTTCGACTCGAAGTTTCTTATCTCTGGAATGCATCTCTCGCTTCACTCTACCTCGATAGATCCGTTGCAAAGATAAGCGCGCGCCAGCGATGGATATTATTTTCGACTCGAAGTTTCTTATCTCTGGAATGCATCTCTCGCTTCACTCTACCTCGATAGATCCGTTGCAAAGATAAGCGCGCGCCAGCGATGGATATCCCGTTTGAATAGCATTAAAATAATTGAAATATCACGGAGGTCGGAATACCACAGTGCGTATATACGCTGCCTCATAATGCAAAGGTCCCTGGTTCAATTCCCCCCAGCGGTGACAGCTTTTCTTAATTTATTTATTCACGATGGCGACGTGACGACGTATGAATAATTTGAATTTCGCGCCGGTTTTTAGTGGGCGTTGCCTCCAATTAAATGCTGGTCTCTGATTGGCTTGCCCTGGTAACCCTATAGCCCCTCTACTCGCCCACCCTGAGGATTCCCTTTTCGTCAACAAAGGGATTGAGCTTCCTCAACATTTTAGGGAGCACTTTTTCCTCATGAAGGAGACATATTTGATTGGAAAAAACAGCGTTCTGAGCCTTCTCCAAAAATTCCCAGATCGATTCTTCCATTTCCTCTTCAGAGAGGTGATCAATCTTACGAGAGTCTGGGTGTCTTATATTATAGATGAACCTGAGAGTATTTGCAATGATACGTTGTATCTTATTGAGAGAGGAGAAACGGTGGAGA
Organism: Phaedon cochleariae; assembly: GCA_918026855.4. NCBI lineage: Eukaryota > Metazoa > Arthropoda > Insecta > Coleoptera > Chrysomelidae > Phaedon > Phaedon cochleariae. Next base: position 21,406,259 of record OU896716.1, on the reverse strand, counting down.
ATGTCATTGAAAGGATCCCTGACAGCAGGAATCGAAATGATTTTTCTCTTCTCCTCTTTCGTTTAGAGATTTAGCAGAGGTTATCTAGGCCATTCCGAATCAGGTAACTTCAACCATGGAGGCTCTGCCCACCATAGCTCATTGTCGAGTAATTCTGAGGGAATTTGACCTCTCGACGCAGGGTCTGCAGGGTTTTCTTTTCCTCGAACATGCCTCCAAAGAGATGAGGGAACTTTTTCCTGTATTTGAGTCACTCGATTGGAGACAAAAGTTGCCCACTTGTGGGGGGAGTTATTTAACCAAGTCAAGACTATATTGTGGAGTCCGTCCAGGCAAACATGTGGGAGACGGAAATAATATCTTCAAAACTATTTTGATCGAATTCTAGCAAATTCGATAATAAAAGAGCACCACAGAGTTTTTCAAGGGTGATACTCTAGACTTCGAGCATAAGAGGTAAGAAGAAATATCTCCTTGGTCATTCAAGGCTCTAATATAGACCACGCCAGCATAACCCTTTTCAGAAGCGTCACAGAAGTCATGGATTTCAAGCGATTGTCGAGAAGATGCGACAGATCTTGGTATTTGAATGCGTGACAGAGAATTAAAATATTTCCTAATCTGATTCCAAATGATCAGAATGATCTTCAGGAGTTCTTGGTCCCATTCAATGCCTATACTCCACAGGCGTTGAATGAGGATTTTCAAATATAAAGTAAAAGGGGCGAGAAAACCCAGTGGGTCAAAAACCCTGGCTTATTCTGAAAAAATTGCACGTTTCGTGCAACAGTAATTTATTGTATTAATACGAAAGGAAAAGAAATCACGGGTCGGATTCCACTGAAGCCCAAGAATTTTCACAGTTGATTCGCTATCAGCATCAAACGATAAAGGATCATATTGGAGAATATTTGAGGAGAGGTGGGATAAAATGGCCTGACAGTTGCTAGCCCATTTACGAAGCTCAAAACATCTAGAAGCCATGAGATCTACTAACTCCTTCTGCATAGAAAGAACTTCAGAGATTGTGTTACATCCTGTAACATAATCGTCCATGTAAACATCCCTACAAATCACCTGAGAAGCATTAGGAAACTGAGACTTATAATCTCGAGCTAATTGCATGAGGGTGCGTATAGCCAAAAATGGAGAGGAACATACATCAAAACTAACCGTCATGGTCATAACTCAGAAAATCTCCACAGGATTCTTTGAAAGTCAAAATGATCTTCGGACAAACAAATTTGCCTGGACATTTGCTTCACATCAGCCGTGAAAACAATAGGGTGTAGTCGAAATCTCAACAAATTAGAAACGTTTTGGTCCCGAAAATAGGATATCATTGAGAGATGCGTTCCTGAGATCTTCAGCTGGGGCATCGAATACGACTCTCAACTTAGTGGTGCAGCTGTCTGGACGGACAACACAAACATGGGGAATGTAATATGCTGAGGAGTGAAGAGATTGGTTTGGAACAATTTTCATATGACCTGAGTACAGATAGTCCCTCATGAAATCGCAATATTGTTCACGTAAAGACTGATTCTTGATCAAACGTTTTTCCGAAGACATGAACCTTCGTAATGCTATATCACGAGATCCAACAAAGGCTGGTTCTGGACCGCGGAATGGAAGACATACCTTATGAGGACCGGCAGGAGTTCGTATGACTGTTTTTTGAAAATGATTTTCTGCGAGAATATCTTCGGGAGAACGAGTGAGAGTAGAGGGCACCTGATCCAATTCCCAAAACTTTTTAACCATGCTCTCTAGCGAGAGATCAGTAGTTGCGAGGAAAGTGTTCACGAGCGGAGGAGTAGATTGCAAATAACTCATTTTACCCATGATGATCCAACCAAATATGGTTTCGAGAGCCACTGGGTCATTTACGGAGTTTGCTAATCTATTACCGGTCAGAATATTCGCGAGAATCACGAAGGGTGCGGCCTCTGGTGGCTAACTGTACAAGCCTTGCGAGTATGAACAACACTGTCAATTGTCATTATTAATGTCAAGAGACCATTTTTGCATTGGGTTTCAACTGAATTTTGAATATTTTGTTGAACTTCGTGTGAGTTCTAATTATTGTTATCATTTTTTCTGAACATGCAGCGAGTTCACAAAACTGTTGAAACGAAATCCAGGAAGTTTTGTTCGGTTCCTCAGTGCTCATCCTACACTACTCCTAGGGTTTCTTTACACAGATTTCCTCGAGATCGAAAATTGTGTAAAGCCTGGGTAAACATTTTAAAAATTGGGAAACCGATTACACAAAGCATGTTCGTTTGCAGTAAACATTTTATTGCTGAAGATTTTTTAAATCATAAAGGTGAGTAACATCCAGCCTTTGAAAAATCATAAATGATTCATTATTCCTATCATTTTATGGTTCTCAATTTCAGGTAATTCCAAAGGAAAACGTAAACCACCAAAACTCCTTAAAAAAACTGCAGTACCTCGTCCAGTACCATCAGTAAATATTGGGAATACATCATCACATGAAACAGGAAGGACCTGGGGAAGGACTATATACAGAAAGTGAGTACCTACATGATCATAATTGTGATTATTCTCAAATAGTTACTCACCTGTTTTGTGATTTTTCATAAATAAATGAATTTAAAGGTCTCCAAAAAGAGCTGGAATTGATAATGAAGAATCAGAATTTCATCATGAAGAATTAGTCAGTCAGTTAGTTCCAAACTTGGTTCAAAATGTTGGTGAAGTAAAAGGGAACATGGAATCAATCCAGGAATCAATCAATCAAAGTGATATGGAAAATGATTCTAGACCTACTTCAAATGATGATGATGATAGCTCAGATGATATGGAACTGGAGATTGGAACTGCACATACTATGGTGGTTGAGTCTTCTACACAAACAATGGAACACAAACTTCAACTGCCCCAGATATTGAATACAAATGATAAATTGAAAACTTTCACAGGTAGGCACAATAGGTATACCTAGGTGTCTACTGAAATGCTCTCGGTTGTATTGAGTTTATAATGGATTGTTCCAACTCTTCCTACACTTCTGTTCAGTAGAAACATCTGATGTATAAAAAATAACATGTACTTTATTTTTTAAAGGTGTGGATTATACAATTTTGGGAGCCTATGAAAAATGTATGAGAAATGTGGCAGCATCAAATAATCTCAATCTATCAAATATTGAAATGAACATAGTACTGGTTCTATGCAAGTTGAAAACCAACCTCTCATTCAGTTGTCTAGCCCTTCTTTTTGGTTTGAGCAGTTCTATGTGTACAAGAATTTTTCACTCTACTGTGAACCTTTTGGCACAAAGTATCAAATCAATTATTTATTGGCCACCTGAAGAAGAAATTTTGAAAAACCTCCCAAAATGTTTCCATAAATTCAGAAATACTAGAGTTATACTAGACTGCACAGAAATTAAGGTACAAAAATTAAAATGTTTAAATTGCAGAATTTTATTATACTCACATTACAAAAGGTGTCATACTATGAAATTTCTTATTGGAATTACCCCCTCAGGATTGATTTCTTATGTTAGTGAAGGATATGGAGGTCGTGCCACAGATAAGGCAATTTTTAATAATGAAAATCTTATTACAAAGTTTGAACCTAATGATGGAATCATGGTTGACAAGGGGGTTCTAATTGACACTGAATGTGAGGAAAATTTAATAAAATTGATTAGGCCACCATTTCTCAAAAAGAAAAAGCAATTGACAAAGGAAGATGCTGAATTGACTGCAAACATTGCCAGAGCAAGAGTTCATGTAGAAAGAGCTATTGAGAAAATTAAGAACTTCAAAATTGTCAATGATCAAATAGACTGGTATTTGATACCTTACATGGATGATATCATTACAATTGTGGCTGCAACAGTGAATATGAAAAATCCAATATTAGCTGATGAAAAATTTTGAATCCAAACACAAGCAGATTTGGTCCCCAAACGTCCAGAGCTAAGTGAAAATTTGATATTTTTTCTATATACCTTCATTTCTCTTCTCCAAACCTTTTTTAATACAAATTGTCACTGACAAGCTACTGGATTTTTCTTTTGGGCTCCCTGATAGAAAAATTTGTTAAACGCAGTGACATTTTGGGGCAAATCATCTGATTTGTCCTTACTACATATTGAAATAATATTCATATTTTTATTTTATAGAAACGAGGAGAGAAAATCCCAAAAAATCTGGAATAATGAATGTACCACCTCCTGGATTAACCTACAGACAGTATATAAAATAAAGTTTTTATTCTATATATAATGCATAAATGCAAATTAGGAATCTCAATTCTTATTTATTCTTATTTACCTGGTGATGTTTGTAGAATTTCCATGGTATTATCATTTCATTGTTTAACTTCATTTTTGTAACTTTAGAATTCTGTAACCCATATACATTTCGATTTTCATTCATTTTATTAGGTAATTTTGACCTATATGTAAATGCCTGCCTATGAAAAACTGTAAAAATATATGCTTCTATAGGATCACATTCATATTATGAAGAAAAATGCATGGAAATAAAGAAAAATGGTTTATGTTGATATTGAAAATACCTGTTGTCTATTATCCACAGCTTATGATGTTTTAATTGTATTTTCGATTTTGTATGAAAGCTTGCAAATTTCTTACTCATATTTATAGTTTTGTGTCATTAGTCCCTTCCCAATTTCTTTGTCAATAAGGCGTTTTGGGTTTTATCAAACAATTGATGAATCAAATTCTGAATCTTCACAATGTATTCCTATATTTTATACATGATATACCAATTCAGGATATAAGACAATAAAAAAAGTTTCAAATTAAAAACTGTTTATTGTTTATTTACTTTTATGTTGTACATCTTTCCATAATTCAAAATAATCATTCTGATTTATGTTAAAGTAAAGTGAAGTGAAAATTATTGATTTTCAAAGACCACTGGAAGTGATATAAAACACGTCATAGCTTACATATAGTTAATTCACATTTAAAATTGGCAAATATAAAAATAGTGTATATTATGTAAAAGAAAATATATAATATCTTAAAGTGAAGGTATCTATCTAAGTAGCATAAAATTCTTCAATACTATAAAACATTTTTGACATCAGAAAAGTTTTGAGATGTTCATTTATTCATACAGTGATAGTGTAACATATCATCAAAATATTTAGTTGTTATAGTTTTAATCAGTTCCCTAGAAAATAACTCATCAAATTCCACAATTACCTCTAAATAAGTACCTGAAAAAGAGGAATATACTAAGAAATGTGTTTCTTTCAAATTCAGCAAAGCCATTCCTAACTGCACTTGTCCATAGTAGGGATGTTTGACTTTAAATTGAACACCTAAACCATCCCTAGTTAAAAAATTGCACAAATCTGCAAATTTGTTGGAATCGTTCTCCTTGCCTGAAAGTAAGCTAGAATAATTTGAAATCAAATTCATATTTTCCACAAACCAATGAAAGGGCATTTCACTTCAATTAATCTCCATGGCTTTCCTTCATGAAATATCACACCATCTGGAGAAAATCCTAACCATGGAAAATGTTTTGAAATTATCAAATTAGGATGAAAATTTTGAAATTTCTTATTTTTCATCTCAAAGGACCTGATGGCTTCAGATTCAAATTTGATGCCATGTTGAGTAAATTTATTAGAAAATCCTTTGGGGAAGAAAAAGCTGATTGATTTATTTTCCCAGGAATCCTTCTGGTATGTATAAATTGAATAACAGTTAGAACCTAGAATTATGAATAATGTAGGTACAGGCATGAATAGTGTGAATTTGGAAAATTAATCAACTTACCAGTGATTCTTAGCTGTCTTTCTTTTTTCCACATAGGTGACCCCTGAGGATATTCCAGAGCCACTTTCATGATGTCAGTGCCCCTAAGTGTTTTTAAAATATCTTGGCAGCATCCTTGCAAATGGAAATAGTCCAAATTGATCAAATCAGAAATTTTTTTGAGAAACGGACTGTCTTCTGCACTCTTCAATAATTTTTTCAAATATACAGTTGACTCCACAGTTGATGATGAACCCCTGAAAAATATCAGAAACACACAGAAAAGGGAAAACGAATATAAGGGTGTGGAGCAATTTTGCTTCCAATTAAAAGAGGCCCGATATGCCTGTAAAAGAACTTTTGAATTATACAACCTGTCCTCAGCAGATGATTGATTTTCAATCTGAACTAAAATATTCCCATTGCTAGATGAACCTTTAGCTTCTTCCATACTCATCATTGGCTTTTCTAATGTTCGACCAAGAAATTTAGCAATGCTAGAATTCCCAGAGGCTGAAAAAAATTGGATTAGATTGCAAAGGAACATTTATCCAAGGGAAATAAACAAAATTCAAGTAAAAATATATGAAAGCAACATGAGCATTATAATACTCAGCCACTCAGCTATTGAGTGTCGATATATAATACCACTTACCTACTGAAAGTATATCAAAATTTTCCTTGTTCACAGCCTCAGTAATATGATGAGTAACTTTTTTTTTTTTGATTAATGGGTGACAGAATTCAGAGAATGGTTTTGCTTTATACATGTCCTCAACACCTTTCTTTTCTTTTCCCCACTTCTGGGTTAGGTCTGTGCAACTAATGTAATCCAAGTCTTCATTCCTGGAATTTTGGGAGATCCTATCATACCTGTGACACATCAAATGTGCACTTACCTATTTATATAAATGAGAGTCCCTATAACATGTTTACAATAACCAGAGTTCCCTGCTTTGCATGAACATTGGCATATCCAAAGTGCATTATCTTGGGGAATTATTTTTATTTCATGGGGAGGCTGCGTGAGGGCTGAGGTTTGTAAGCACAAGCTCTTAATTACATGTGTTTGTTCAACATCTACCCCACACAATATAATATGTCCAGCTCTGAAGACAGCCTCTCCCTCTTTCAATGGTTTTATTTTATCACCAATGTAGTCGATAATATTCGAAATACTCACCTCAATTCTTGGCATTTTCGAATATAATACTAAAAAGAGTAGAATGTGATGAACATAAATCAAAATTCTTTGTTCTGGTATCTGAATCCACCTTCACTTGTGGTTGAAAAATTCGCATTAAATGCACTGAGAAACGATAAAATACCTTTTTCACTTTCTTATAACGTTGTTGATTAAATTTTGCTATGGATATTCCTGGGAAACAATATTTTGGAAAATAACCGCTGATTTCGAAATGACCAATTCGCGGGTAAATCTACATACGGCAATGTTTTTGTTGTTCATACTCATTTTGACATTGATCTGACGTTTGATAGCGCCATCTATTGGTTCGTGATTTTCGCGAATACCCAAATATATCGGCGCCCAAAAGCATATCCACTGAACTGGATATATTGAATTCTGGATCAGCTAACTCGAGATTGGAAAACGGAAAACATACATCTTGGGGAATATTGACATTGGGCATGACTGAACAAATTTCAGGCAAGACGATGAAATCTAATGAGAAGTGTGGCTCATTTTTTCTGAGAGGTTTGATTGTACAAGAAATCATTTTTGTAGACTGCGAGTTTGTCCTGCCTATTCCCGAGATTCCAACTACGGTACATTAGCCAGAGAAGGCTCTGCGGCAGCGCTCATTGGGCCGGAACTCTTCTGCGGCGTAGCAAAATCCACCACAAAAGCCCACACTAAACAGTGGGTACAAAACAAATCTCAAGAGTGGTGGGAAACCCGACCAGGATTGAGACAGGCCAAGGAGTTCATCAAAAGACGCTCGCCAAAATTCACGACGGACCTCCTCAGTTATAAAAGGAGGATCGTCAGACAAATAGTAGGTCTGCTGACAGGCCACTGTAGGCTTAACAGACATATGAATATCATAGGTCTGGCGGAAGAAGCAATCTGCAGGTTCTGCCAGGAAGAAGAGGAAACCGCAATACATGTAATGTGCCAGTGCGAAGGACTAGCAAGGGTGCGGTTTCTACAACTTGGAGATGAAAAACCAAGAGCGGCAAGCTGTCTTGAGAGGCCATTATCAAATTTGCTCAGTCTGATAAAATGGACGAAGCTAGATGAAGTGCTATAAGCAATCGGAGCCTCCACAATAGATCTGAAAAGGTCGCAGTGGATTAGGCCAAAAGGCCAGCTCCCCAGTTAAATCTAATCTAATCTAGGACATCAGACGCCAACGAGACCGGCAAAAGGTAAAAGGTGGCACCAAGTATCTTGTTGTTTTTCAATTCAAATTTCTCGAAACTCCTCTCAATTCTCAACATTTTTGGTCCTTCGAGCCGGATGCTCAATCACGCATAATTGGGTTGAATTTGTTAATTTCGAAATTCATTTACTTCCGAATTTATATATCTATCTCTCTTTATCCATCGCCCTTTCTTTACTATTTACAATATTTATTCATTCCGCGTATCTAAACTGCGAACATCAGTGACAAACGTGCAGACGTTTTTTGCTCAGGCTATTCGGAGTTTCCTTTTTTGTATTTTCTTGCCCACACTTTATCCTTTCAGCTGATAACGAAAGGTATTCTCTCGAGTTGTTTACAATTTAGTCATTCGAATATTATTAGTTTTTGCTGGGGATTCCGGGATTCCCGTCTGGCCCATTCTCTCTTTGATCTTTGTTTATCGATATAAATCGAATAAATTTTTGAAATGACGACCAATGCGAACAAATTGAAACAGTATATAGCTCTTCGCGACTTGAATGTGAATGAGTTAAGAACCATTTCTCATCACTCAGTTCTAGCAAGAACCGATAATACTTATCGAGGTGCATTCAAAGTTGCCTTCAAAAGGCTCGAAACGGTTTATAATGATTTCAAGAAGGCTCATCAAAATCTAATCACATTTGGATATCTTGTCGATGGAACCGATTTGGGAACTCACGAACTTATTCGCAATACTTTTGAAAACGAGACTATTTCTATTCAGGCTGCTTATCTGTTTGGCGACCCTGATGATGCTGCCGGAGTGCCTAGTCATCAGCCAAATGTCAAGTTACCGAAGATAGAAGTACCCAAATTTTCTGGTGACTATAAAAAATTCAAAGGATTCATTGACATATTCAACTCCTTGGTACACACTAATACGAGTCTTCAAAATATAGAAAAGTTCACACATCTTTGTAACTCATTGCAAGGCCCTCCTTTGGCCCTGATTCAGTGCACTCCCCTATCTGAGGACAATTACACAATCGCATATGAGGCTCTCGTAAAGCGATATCATAATAAACGTCTAATTGCTACCGCCTATTTACAAGAAATTGAGAATTGTCCCCGAATTCCTGAACACAATGCCAACTCGGTGAATTTGCGAAAATTGCTAGATACCTTCGAGGAAAATCTCGCTGCCCTGAACAATATGAAGTTTCCCGTCGAAGAATGGGATTTTCTTTTATTTTTACTCACTCACTCAAATAATGACGCTATCCCCTCGTACGAATCTCTGAAACAATTCATTACTCAACAATGCAATGCTTTAGAGACTGTTGATGCATCTCAAAAGGCTTTCAAAATGTCGCTCTCTAACACTAATACACGACTCTCCACTCACCCCTCGTATTACACAAGCTCAACTTCACAAACTCGAATGTCTTTGATGGCTATCACATCACACTACCGTAGTAATTCAAACAGTAACGAAAATAATAGACAATTATCGTGCATCGCCTGTAAGGCTACCGATCACACGATTTACACTTGTCAAAATTTCCTAAGCAAATCCCAGAAAGAACGTTATGATTTCGTAAAACGTTATAACTGGTGTGTTAACTGTTTAGGAACAAAACATTCTACACGGTCCTGTCCTTCTAGATCTGTTTGTCGATCATGTGGACGAAAGGGACATCACGCCTCCTACATTTTAATAACAATAATCCTCATAATTTTGTCCAACCTTCCCAGTTAGATACCTCAACATATTCCCGAGATCGAAATCGTGAACCTTGCCCCACTAATAACTCCGCAGATCAGAACCACCCCTCTACCTCGGTGGCTTCTTTAACAGGGATAGCACCCAACATACAGGGTGTCCTTCTTGCTACAGCTCAGGTAGAAGTGTCAGATAAATTCAACTGTTCTCATAAAATTCGTATTCTACTCGACTGCGGAAGCCAGGTAAACTTTATTACTCAGCAATGCGCGAATCGCTTGGGACTCTCGCGTTTTAATCTGCCACTCTCTGTGAATGGAATTGGTCACATGAACATGAACCAAACTTCGAATGGAGTTACTTGTATGGTTCGTCCTGTGAATAAGATGTCCCCAGTATTTACTGTTGACGCCGTAATATTACCCAGAATTTGTATGCATTTGCCTAGTGCTCGAATCATTCGTAAACCATGGGCACACATTCGCAATTTAGCATTAGCAGACCCGAACTTTGATTGTCCCGGTCCAATAGACATGCTAGTGGGTGCGGATATTTTCCCTCAAATTTTACTCAATGAAAGTGTGATAGGAAACAAGCACGAGGCAATTGCACTTTCGACGATTTTTGGATGGGTTATCATGGGTTCTACCAATCATATTGATGATAACATATGTCATGTTAACTCGTTATTATGTTCAACAAATTCACTCGCATTAGACGAAACCATCAAAAGGTTCTGGGAGCTCGAAGAAGTTCCAGATGGTTTTTACCTCTCACCTGATGAAATATTGTGCGAAAAATCTTCTGTCAGGAATTTTTCACGAAATGATGCTGGACGATATATTGTCTCGCGTTGCCATTTCGCGAAGATTCTCCTCCGCAATTTGGAGATACACGATCACTTGCACTTCGTCGGTTTTACTCTCTCGAACGTCGTCTACTGAATGATCCTTGTCTTCATGGGCAATATTCAGATTTTATGAGAGATTATTTAGAGTCAGGTCATATGGAAAAGGTATCTAACAACTCGTTCAGTAGGTTATGCTCTGACAATATGTTTTTTATTCCCCATCACTGCATTTTGAAACCAGAGAGCACCACCACCGAGTTACGCGTGGTATTCGACGCCTCTGCAAAGGTACCTGGGTTTCCTTCGCTAAATGATTCGCTGCTGATAGGCCCCAAGTTACAGCAAAATATTGTATCGCTCCTATTGAATTTCCGTTTACCTAAATATGTCCTAACAGCTGATATCAAGCAGATGTGCAGGCAAATATTGGTGTCCCCAAATCACACACGTTTCCAAAAAAATTTGTGGCGATTTTCTCCTCAACAAACCATTGATGAATTCCAATTACTGACTGTAACCTATGGAGTTAGTAGCGCCCCATTTTTAGCCCTCCGTACACTTCTACAATTAGCTGAGGATGAGAAAGATAAGTATCCTTCTGCTGCTAAACTTTTGAACACCGCCCTGTACGTGGATGATGCTTTCTTCGGTTCCGACTCTTTTTTTGAAACCCACTCTCTGAAAGCGGAACTCATTAATATCTTAGCTGCTGGTGGTTTTTTGTTGCGCAAATGGAGCAGTAATGACCCCAAACTACTTTCTGACCTACCACAAGAACATTTACAGAATGACGCCCTCTCTTTCGAGGCTGCGGAAGATCATGCCATAAAATTATTGGGCTTGCAATGGCAACCCATATCAGACTCGTTCTCATACAGTATTAAGCTTATGAACCCCACATGTACGAAGCTTATTATTCTTTCTGAACTCTCTCGCATTTACGATCCGATGGGGTGTCTTGCACCCTTGACGTTCTTCGCTAAGGTAATCATACAAAAGCTTTGGGCTCTTGGTTGTTCGTGGGACGGAATCCCCCCCAATGACATTATCAATTTGTGGAAAATATATATCGACGAATTTCCACTTCTCTCCTCTTTTCAACTACCAAGACTTCTTCTTTCCAGTGCCGTAGGTAAATATTCGTTGCATGGGTTTTGTGACTCTCCGGAACGAGGTTATGCTGCTGTAATTTATCTTAGGTTCTGCCCCGATATATCTAACACTCCCTAGCTATCTTTTGTATGTGCTAAATCTGAGGTGGCCCCCTTAAAGCGTATTTCTCTTCCCCGACTGGAACTGTGTGGTGCAGTCCTATTAACAGAACTTTTGATGTTCGTCTTGGAAACATACAAAAATAAAATAAATTTTACCGATATTTATGCTTGGTCTGATTCAACCGTTGCTTTAACTTGGATCAAGAAATCACCCCACCAATTCAAGACTTTTGTTAGCAATCGAACTTCGTACATTCAAGAAAGAATCTCCCCTTCTCATTGGCGTCATGTTCCCACATCTCTGAATGCAGCTGACTGTGCAAGTAGAGGCTTGCTTACCTGGTCCGAAGTTTTTATTGTCTCCTTCCTCAAATTGGCCTATTTTGAACATTCAGTGTGCCACTCCTGCTGAAGAAAACCGTAATTTGGCATTAGTTTCTGTCATAGATTTGTGTGATCTGGATGATCTCCTTGAAAGATTTTCATCTTTATCCAAAATTAAACGTATTATAGCTTATGTTTTGAGATTTGTCCATAACTCACGCGATCCACAAAATAAAAACACGGGACACCTCACTTTAATTGAACTACATTCAGCATTACTTCTCTTAGTCAAACGATCACAGCAACTCAACTTTTCTGAAGACATCTCTCGTCTTCAAAGAAAACTCGCTGTCTCGAAGTCACTTAGCAAATTATTTCCATTTCTAGATAGTCAAGGTATTCTCAGGGTCGGCGGTAGGCTTCAATATTCTGCGCTTTCCTATGACCAGAAACATTCCGCGTTGTTACCACGTATCGGTAGACTCACTTTTCTCATCATTCAAGAAACTCATATGCTCCACATGCACCCAGGAATACAAACACTCAATTTCTTACTTGTCAAAAATTTTTGGATTGTATCTGCTAAACGAGCAATTCGGCAAGTTGTCAATAAATGCAAGTGTTTTCGGGTAAACCCTTCATCTCCTCAGCCCCCTATGGGCAACTTACCTTCTTGTAGAATTTCACGAGTTAAAGCATTTTCTATAGTTGGTGTAGATTATGCCGGGCCATTGAATTTGACCCTAGGTAAAACTCGCGGAGCGAAAACTCATAAGGCATATATCTGTCTATTTGTCTGTTTCGTCACAAAAGCGTTACACGTTGAACTTTCATCTGATTTATCAACTGAAGCCTTTCTTGCGGCCTTACGCCGATTTATAGCTCGACGAGGTCGTGTCGCAGAAATTTTTAGCGACTGCGGGACAAATTTCATTGCCGGTAGAAAATATCTTGATCAAATCATGCAGGACGCAGCCAAATCTGAAATGATCAAATGGAGGCACCACCCTCCTTCAGGGGCCCATTTCAATGGTCTTATTGAAGCCGGCGTAAAATCAACAAAGACGCATTTGCACCGAGTTATCGGTGATCAAGTTCTAACCTACGAAGAGCTTTATACTGTTCTAGTAAAGATTGAGGCCATACTCAACTCGCGACCCTTGTCCCCATTAAGCTGTGATCCCAATGACTTATCGGTTCTAACCCCAGGACACTTCTTAACGCTGGAACCTTCAACTGCCATACCTGATCCAGATCTGACAGATCTCAAACTCAACCGTCTGACCAGGTGGCAGCTACTTGTTCGCCTTCACCAGAACTTTTGGGTACGCTGGCAGAGGGAATACCTTCATACTCTCCAGCAGCGATCCAAATGGACTCAATCCTCAGTAGTCCCAATTGTACCAGGTACTATGGGTACTCATTAAAAATGAAAACAATTCCCCCTTCATTGGCCTCTAGGCCGTGTGCTTGAAACTCACCCGGGTCAAGACGGAGTTACTCGCGTAGTTAGTGTACGCACCAAAAGTGGGATCCTCAAGAGGCCAGTCGTAAAGCTGTGCCCTCTTCCTAATGTCGAAATTGTTTAAGAATTAATTTTTAAGGTCGGCGGTATGTTCCGTGCACGTCGATCAACTTTAGTTCGTAGTTTAGTTAAGTTAAAATCAAATGATAGATCATATCCTATTTCAAACCCATGTCACTAAATGTAATTATGTACAGTTCAAAATTCCCCCCTAATTCACTTGGTAAAGCCTCGGTACCATGCCGATTCGACCCGAACGAAGTCAGTCAGAAAAAGCTCTCTCAGCTCAACATGCGTTCGCGCTATCCAGATTTTAAAACTCCATACAAAACCCTCGGAAGTGAACTAAATTCGAAATATCGCCCTGTCAATCGAAAAACAATACATTGAGTGCTCCTTGAACTTGTGCCAGAAGAGATCCAGGAGAAACCTCAGGACATTGGACATCAGACGCCAACGAGACCGGCAAAAGGTAAAAGGTGGCACCAAGTATCTTGTTGTTTTTCAATTCAAATTTCTCGAAACTCCTCTCAATTCTCAACAGTACTAGTCTGTGATAAATTCAGTTTATTTGCACATTTGCTTGAGATGAAATGAGACTGGCTCGCACTATCTAATATAGCTCTCACCTTCTGAAAATTACCATATACATCTCGTACCTGTACAACAGCTGTTGACAATAGAACCGTGCTGTTAGAGTGAGTAAACAAGTTAGTTGATGACTGAATTTGACTATTATTAATACAATCTTTTTGTACGACGGAAACGCTTTGAGTTGGCATATTAGAGATAGATATGTTAGAGGGGGCGGTATTATTGAGTTGAGCGGATATCCTCTCCATGTGAGGAAGCCTGTGATGCTTACCCGAGCATGTGAGACAGCGTGACTTACAAGCGCATTGTGTCGAGGTGTGTCTGAACCCAAGGCAATTGGTACATCATTTGTTGCTTTTAGACAATGAGAACCTTTCATTTGGAGATTTGGATAGAAAAACAGAGCAATTATATATGTTGTGATCTTCAATACATAACTGACAAGAGTTTTTGCTATTAGACCCAACGACCAGAGATGAGAATTTGGGTTTAGGAGAGTGAGAGAATGGGACATTTCCTTTTATCTTAGGATAGTCGTATTTCTTAGAAGAGCTTGGGATAGAATTATTCACAGAGTCCAATGCGGAGCATTGTTTATTTAGGAAATTCTTGAGAGTTGCATAAAAGTTTTCGTCTTGTAAGTTTGAACCACATTCGAGTTCAAACCGAGTGGCAGTATTATTATCCAAGCGATCGAACAGCATATTGAAAAGCACAAAATCCCATTTTTTCACAGGAAACCCAAGGTTTTCTAGCACCGAAACATTTTCGGAATATGTGTCCAAGAGAACACGCAGACTTTGAGAGTTGTCATTATTTATAAGCTTCTTCGTTTGTTCAATCGCGTGCCAATGAGATGTAGCAAGCGTTTATTATCATACCGTTCATTCAATGCATTGTAGGCAACTATGTTGTTCTGAGCTGTCAGTGGAGTACATTTGACTAGGGTTAACGGGGCATTGCGCAATGAAGTTATGAGATAATTGAACTTTTCTACGCTTGAAAGTGCATCATTGTGGTGAATGAGAGAATCGAACATATCCTTGAATGTATGCCAGGATTTGAGATCGCCGTCAAATCTTGGAAGTTCAATTTTAGGAAGTTTTACATTTTGTTGACGTGAGCTAGATGCTGTCGTTTCAAGGTTATTCAGTTTAGAGTAGTGAATATCATCAAAGAGCTGCATATATATAGCCTGGTAATCAAAGTAATCATTTTCGAAAATTGAGAAAATCTCATTTTGGGGCGCTAGATCACCATCTTCCTGTGCGAATACTAAAGAAATTATAGATGAGTGATGTTTATTGAATGTTTCATAAATTGATTCTAGCAATTCAGATCTGCACTTGAAATTATTGTGATAAGATCGATCTCCTAGACATAACTCAGCTACCCTCTTTATTTCATTTAATTTTATTACCTCAGTAGATCTTAGAGCAATCAATTGTTTCAGTTTTTTTGCGTCCGATGCCATAGCTTAATTTCTAGTTTTGATATGAGGTGAACACTCAGTAGTCTAATTACTAGAGCCAAAATAACTTCAATCAAGCAAATAATATTCGCGCAGATGCACAGAGCAATACAGAGAGTTTCCTTATACTTGAGTTTTCGGCTAATCAAGATAGAGAATATGTCGTGATTCGCGTGTTATAGCATTAGATATGCTGCACAAGAAGTCACTAATCATGCATAAATTATTATGAATCCACAAATCAGGTCAGGAACCTTTAAATACGGCTCGAAGGACCAATTTATGTCTGGGTATGCTAAGTGGATTGTATACGCTTAGATCAAATTGAAAGTTACCGACAGATTACAAGAAATCCTTACCTTTCTTCCGGCAGGTTCTATGGATTAGCTTCTTCTAGCAGCAGCGAATGAGCATCAGTTAATTCCGTTTGGTGTTCGAACTCTGCTTGCTTTCGGCTATTGGGTGCGAATATAACACTTGATCTCGATGGGAGAAAATTGATGTCGAGAATGATATTTTTCGTTGACACTGACACTCCACTCAACAACCCAATGGCATGGAAATATCCATCGCCATCTCATCGGTATTGCCGAGAATGTTATAAAGGGGGAAATCTTGTAACTGATATTTCACGAAATGAGTAATCATGAATTGATAATTAATGATAATAATTTATGCATCATCAGAAATTGAACAGAACACGCTAATACCGAACATATTTCGATTCAGACTTTCGATATTTAGTGCCGTTCTCGAGATATTTGAGAAATTATGAATATGGGGAAAAATTTCATCAAAAATAATACTCTTCCATTTTTTTTCCAGTGAAGAGGCAATTTTGAGTAACAATTTATGAAGACTTTTTCGTTGGTCGTCTTAATTTCTATCGAATTTTGGGCGACAAAGCATACGCTTGTCACTCACCTTTTTTATTCAATGAACTTTGAATTATTTCGCGTCATGACGTCGTACTAATTTTTTTGTTTCTCGTGATAAGGTGTTCGAACTTTCTCCATGTAGTAGGCCTTTTCGAAAGTCGACAAGGGTGCTGGAGTATTTTCCGATTTATATTCTCGATGTTTTGTGCCGATCTCGAAATATTTCAGAAGAAATGAATATCGGGACTCGAAAAAATCTCATCAAAAATATTACTTTTCCAATTTTTTTTTCAGAAAAGTGGAAATTTTGAGTAAAAATGTATAAAGAATTTCTCATTGATCGTCTTGATTTATATCGAATTCTGGGCAAAAATTATAGAATTGTCACTCACCTTTTTTTTTTTCAATGAACTTAGAATTAATTCGTGTCATGACGTCATACATTTTTTTTGTTTTTCGTGATATAATGTTCGGACTTTCTCCATGTGGTAGGTCGTTGCGGAAGTCGACAGGAGTGTTGGGGTATTTCACGATTCAGATTTTCGATATTTTGTGCCGTTCTCGAGATATTTGAGGAAATATGAATATCGGGACTTAAGACAATTTCATCATAAATAATACTTCTCCAATTTTTCTCTTCTAGTGAAGAGGCAATTTTGAGTACCAATGTATAGAGACTTTTTCGTTGGTCGTCTTGATTTCTATCAAATTTCGGGCGGAAAACATACAATTGTCACTCAGTTTTTTTTTTCAATGAACTTAGAATTATTTCGCGTCATGACGAACTAATTTTTTTGTTTTTCGTGAAACGGTGTTCGGACCTTCTCCATGCGGTAGGCCTATGCGGAAGTCGACAATGGTGTTGGGGTATATTTTGATTCAGATTTTCGATATTTAGTGCTGTTCTCGAGATATTTGAGAAATTATGAATATCGGGACATTGAAAAATTTCATCAAAAATAATACTTTTCCGATTTTTTTTTTCCAGTGAAGAGGCAATCTTGAGTAACAATTTATGAAGACTCTTTCGTTGGTCGTCTTGATTTCTATCGAATTTTGGGCGACAAAACATACACCTTTATTATTCAATGAACTTTGAATTATTTCGCGTCATGACGTCGTACTAATTTTTTTGTTTCTCGTTATACGGTGTTCGAACTTTCTCCATGTAGTAGGCCTTTGCGAAAGTCGTCAAGGGTGTTGGAGTATTTTTCGATTTATATTCTCGATGTTTTGTGCCGTTCTCGAAATATTTCAGAAAAAATGAATATTGGGACTTGAAAAAATCCCATCAAAAATATTACTTTTCCAATTTTTTTTCCAGAAAAGAGGCAATTTTGAGTAAAAATGTATAGAGAATTTTTCGTTGATCGTCTTGATTTCTATCGAATTTTGGGCGAAAAATTGCCACTCACCTTTTTTTTTTCAATGAACTTGGAATTAATTCGCGTCATGACGTCGTACATTTTTTTTTGTTTTTCGTGATATAATGTTCGGACTTTCTCCATGTGGTAGGTCGTTGCGGAAGTCGACAGGAGTGTTGGGGTATTTTTCGATTAAGATTTTCGATATTTTGTGCCGTTCTCTAGATATTTGAGGAAATATGAATATCGGGACTTTGAAAAATTTCATCAAGAATAATACTTTTCCAATTTTTTGTTTTTCAGTAAAGAGGCAATTTAGAGTAACAATTAATAAAGATTTTTTCGTTAGTCGTCTTGATTTCTATCGAATTTTGGGCGACAAAACATCCACTCGCCACTCACCTTTTTTGTTCAATGAACTTTGAATTATTTCGCGTTATGACCTCGTACTATTTTTTTTGTTTTTCGTGATACGGTGTTCGGACTTTCTCCATATAGTAGGCCTTTGCGAAAGTCGACAAGGGTGTTGGAGTATTTTTCGATTTATATTCTCGATTTTTTGTGCCGTTTTCGAAATATTTCAGAAAATATGAATATCGGGACTTGGGAGAATCTCATCAAAAATATTACTTTTCCAATTTTTTTCCAGAAAAGAGGCAATTTTGAGTAAAAATGTATAGGGAATTTTTCGTTGATCGTCTTGATTTCTATCGAATTTTGGGCAAAAAACATACAATTGTCACTCACCTTTTTTTTTTCAATGAACTTAGAATTATTTCGCGTCATGACGTCGTACTAATTTTTTTGTTTTTCGAGAAACGGTGTTCGGACTTTCTCTATGTGGTAGGCCTATGCGCAAGTCGAAAATGGTGTTGAGGTATATTTCGATTTGAATTCTCGATATTCAGTGCCGTTCTCGAGATATTTGAGAAATTATGAATATCGAGACTTTGAAAAATTTCATCAAAAATAATACTTTTCCAATTTTTTTTCCTTCCAGTAAAGAGGCAATTTTGAGTAACAATTCATGAAGACTTTTCTGTTGGTCGTCTTGATTTCTATAGAATTTTGGGCGACAAAACATACACCTGTCTCTCACCTTTTTTATTCGATGAATTCTGAATTATTTCGCGTCATGACGTCGTACTAATTTTTTTGTTTTTCGTGATACGGTGTTCGGATTTTCTCCATGTAGTAGGCCTTTGCGAAAGGCGACAAGGGTATAGGAGTATTTTTCGATTTATATTCTCGTTGTTTTGTGCCGTTCTCGAGATATTTCAGAAAATATGGATATCGGGATTCGAAAAAATCTCATCCAAAATATTACTTTTCCAATTTTTTTCCAGAAAAGAGACAATTTTGAGTAAAAATGTATAGAGAATTTTTTGTTGATCGTCTTGATTTCTATCGAATTTTGGGCAAAAAACATACAATTGTCGCTCACTTTTTTTTTTCAATGAACTTAGAATTATTTCGCGTCATGACGTCGTACATTTTTCTTTGTTTTTGGTGATATAATGTTCGGACTTTCTCCATGTGGTAGGTCGTTGCGGAAGTCGACAGGAGTGTTGGGGTATTTTTCGATTCAGATTTTCGATATTTTGTGCCGTTCTCGAGATATTTGAGGAAATATGAATATCGGGAGTAGATATATATTAGGAATCCTGTTACAGGTCTCAATTTATATCAATCAACGTTAATTGATGACCGGGCAAACTGAGAGCGGTGCATAATCATGAGACATATTAACATACCTATTATAAGAAGAAATGTGCACACAGGGTAATAAAAAAAATATCAATTGGTCAGATAGAAAAACATGATGAAAGGGAAATTATGGAATTCGACAATAAATGCAGACGCTGTATAATATGGTTTGATAACAAAAAACCGCGAGTTACGTTTCCGCCACCGAAAGCGAACGCTCATATTCAGTACACACGTTGTATACTAAATATACTTTCAGTACTTCATGCTACCACGAACCTCGTCGGAAGCAAACGAGACACGTCATTCAAACATATTAGACAGGCAACATATGATAGATGACTCCTCTGACTGTTGATTTCGAGCAATATACAGGGCGACATTGAGAAAATATACAGAGAAACTCGCTGCAAGAACTGCCTACTTCAGGCATGACCAGCAAACATATATTAGACAAATATGTCGAACAACTCTCGACCAAAACTCGTAAAACTATTTTGTGATTCACCAAAGAAAGAACCCGTGAAATATATCAAACAATAACATTTATCTGTCAACTACTCTACAAGAAAGATTCTTTATAGACCTATATGCAGATTCTAAAAATTCTCTAGATATCATCATACTTAGAGGCGGCAATAAAAATGATATTATAGGTATCTGGAGAGCTCCAAATATACTAGACTGATAATGCTAAACATTTTGCATCAAACAACAAAGAAATGAGATCCTTTCACCGTCCACCTTGGAATATATCGAGAAAATCTTTACTAAAACTCCGTGGTTGGTTCGTGAAATATGTCGAACAACTCTTTATAGCTAAGGTCCTACGATGGTCGATACTTCCCCTTCTGAGTAAAAGCAAATCCTTTTGAACAGGCATAGAGTAAGTAGAAATAAAGAGATTCAGGGGCAGACCCACCCCTGAAACCCGCGGAGACACCCCCACCCCCTTCTCGAAGGGGTGGTGCGCACAGTTGCATATAAATATTATTTTCTCAGAAACGGTGAGAGATAGAGAATTGCGATTCACGCCATTCGGTAGAAAATTGAATTTTACATCTGATAGATATTTTTGGATTAATCAAAAATCTCAATGTCAGCTATCAGCTGTCAAATATATGGGAGGAGGGAGTTCTAGGCTGTCATGTTTTTCCTCATAACTATTAAACGGTTCAAAGAATCGAAAAATTTTATGAGAGAAAAAATGAAGTTTGCAGTTTTTTCTATCGAATGATATATAGAGTTGGAGATATCTATATAGAGAAGGCATCTAGTGGCGTACGAACACATGCGCGTTTGGTAGAATAATGTGTGAAAAATGATGAAAAATACCTACCTACCTACCGTTGGTGCATGCAACGTGAGAAATGAACATTTTACTATATGACGTGAGGGCACGAAGTTGATTCAATCATCACACAGACTAATAATTATGTAGGATACTACTTGGATTCAAGGAGGAATGTGGAAAATCTAACAATAAAGGTACAACAATTTAAACATTTTTATTGTAATAAAAACAATCTAAAAGCATTAAAATTGACTCATTAACTCCGAAAACTACATAAAACAATCTGAGAACATAAAAATTAACTCATCAACTCTGAAAATAAAATGAAACAAATATAAAATCAGGTACTTCAGCGCTAATTGCAGCATTCCTTACAGGTACATAATTGTGTACATTTTAATTTCCTCAGGAAACATTTGCATTTATGATCACAAATTTTACATAGGCATTTAATCATTATATCTGTTTCCAATCTTTAGTTCTTGATAGTTGTCTAGAGTGGTATTCATTTTTCTCCTTCCAATGTCCATCTTCATTGGGATCAGATACCCTCAAAACATATGGTAATCCGTTCCAGGAAACCTCAACTGAATTATTCGCTCTAGATAGTAGAATTGTCGTGAATGACGAATGTTTGAGACTGTTATTAGATAAAGACGTCCATCAATGCAGATAATTTTTCCATGATAGGTTGATACACTCGAAAAAATCAATTTCTGAACCAATCACTAAAAATAATAACATTCCCTTCAAGAATAAAAAAAATAAGCAGAATAAATCAAGTGAAGTGAAAGAATCAAAATCAGATGTTACTTTATTCAGTAGACTTTACGTTGTGTCACAGAATAGAGATGGTGACCTGAATTTTTTTTTCAAATTTGAGAAACATCCTTATCGACCCTCACTCGCTCAACTTGGTTGAATGTACCATGGCACGGAATCAGATTTATTACGATGCTCAGACAAATACATAACAGTTGAGAGTAAACCAACTGATGATGATGCTGTATTGATTGATGGTGCTGCATTAGTACATATACTCCAACCCAAGGCTTGCTGTACTTTTCAGGAATATATCTCTCTTATTGTAAAGCCTTATATTCTAAGAATTTTAGATACCTCTAAGAGGATTGATGTAATCTGGGATATTTATATTGATAAGAGCTTGAAGGCAAGTACAAGAGAAAAGAGGGGAAAAGGGAACAGGAAATTGGTAAGAGAAAACACCAGCATTCCACGAAATTGGAATGACTTCTTGAGAGACTCGGAAAATAAAAAACAGTTGTTCGATTTAATTTCCAACCACCTCAAAGACATGCCATTACCCGAGAATACAGTAGTAGTATGTAATACAATTGAGGAAACACTTCACTATAGTGGATCTCTAGCAATCAATAAAATAACTGGTGTTTGCAACCATGAGGAAGCTGATACTCGGATTTTTGTTCATCCTCAAAATTGTATAGGAAATAATTTGAAAAGAATCTTGATAAGAATCTTGATAAAAACTGTGGATACTGATGTGATCATTCTCGCAATTTTCTATCAGTATCAGCATCAAGAGCAGGATATTTGGATAGAGTTTGGTAGGGAAAGAATATTAAGTACATTTCTTGCGTAGAAATTTCTGATAAATTGAAAGAGAAATGCCTGGGTCTGCCAATGTTTCACGCTTTCACTGGGTGCGATGTAATATCAGCCTTCTTCGGAAAAGGAAAACGAAAATGTTGGGAAGCATGGGATGTTTCTTCTGCCGTAACAGATGTATTCATAGAGCTGACACTTCGCCCTAAACAACCTGATGAAAATCAGTTACATAATATATTAGTATGTCATATTTTTGTACGATAAACATTCATTTACAAAAAAAAAATAGGTCTATTGAGAATCTTCCACCCACATTCAATGCACTTTCATTACACGCCAGAAAATGCATTCATCAGGAAGGCCATATTTGGGGCAATTTAGCTACTGGTGATTTGGAATTATCGTGTCCCTCCCAATGGGGATGGACATTGTAAGAAGAAAAATGGATACCACTCTGGACAACTATCAAGAACGAAAGATTGGAAACAGATATAATGATTGAATGCCAATGTAAAATTTGTGATCATAAATGCAAATGTTTCCTGAGGAAATTAAAATGTACACAATTATGTACCTGTAAAGATTGCTGCAATTAGCGCTGTAGTACCTAATTTTATATTTGTTTTATCTTATTTTCAGAGTTGATGAATTAATTTTTATATTCTCAGATTGTTCTATGTAGTTTTCGGACTTGATGAGTCAATTTTGATGCTTTTAGATTGTTTTTATTACAATAAAAATGTTTGAATTGTTGTACCTTTATTGATAGATTCTCCACATTCCTCCTTGAATCCAAGTAGTATCCTACATAATCATTAGTCTGTGTGATGAGTAAATCAACTTCTTCCTCTCACGTCATATAGTAAAATGTTCATTTCTCACGTTGCATGCACAAACGGTAGGTAGGTAGGTATTTTTTATCATTTTTCACACATTATTCACTGGATGCCTTCTTCAAATAGATATCTTCAACTTTATATATATCGTTCGATAGAAAAAAATGCAAGCTTCATTTTTTCTCTGGTCAAATTTTTCGATTCTTTGGGCCGTTTAATAGTTTTGAGGAAAAACATGACAGCCTAGAACTCCCTCTTCCCATATATTTGACAGCTGATAGCTGACATTGAGATTTTCGATCAATCAAAAAATATCTATCAGATGAACGATTCAAGTTCCTTTCGAATGGCGTAAATCACAAATCTCTATCTCTCACCGTTTTTGAGAAAATAATATTTATATGCAACTGTGCGCACCACCCCTTCGAGAAGGGGGTGGGGGTGTCTCCGCGGGTTTCAGGGGTGGGCCTGCCCCTGAATCTCTTTATTTCTACTTACTTTATGCCTGTTCAGAAGGATTTGCTTTTACTCAGAAGGGGAAGTATCTGACCATTTTTGGGCTCGTAGGCACTATACTATTAACAGAACTCATATAACAACTCTGTGTTACATCATAGGAAGTATTCTGGTTGGTTCGTGAACTATGTTGAACAACTCCCCACCAAAACTCGCAATGTATGGGTTAGAGACACTAAGTGTTAGCAACGTGAGGATCATTTTTCAGGTGATCGAATATATCATGAAAGCATACCCATACAAAAATCTGTCACATAGAGATCTCATAATGAAGGCAAATTTTCATTCGAATCCAGCGATAATCCTTATTAGAATTACCAGTCGCGCGCTCGGATAGATCGTGCAAAGTATACATGATCAGAACTGCAGAAATCTTGCGTCTATACGAGGTGTTTTTGTAATAAGTTATAATATTTTGTGGTGTATATTGAATTATGGTAATAATAAAGTATCCAAAAAGAATTATTGTAATATGTGAAAATAGAACAGCTCAAATAAGTTCAAAAACATTTACCTGGCTTCAATCCTATACCATTTGCTTCGGTTGCTCACCAATTACCTTTAGTTCATTTCCTCAGCTCAGTCGGTAAACCTATGAACATGATGTACTCTCTTTCTCAAGGAGGATTCCTCGAGGATGTGAACAAATCTAGATGTCAAAATTGTCTTAATAATAAATTGTAGATATCGATTGAAATGGATTTTGAGATATAAATAGAGAAAATATATTGTTCAGAAATCAAAATTATGACAAGAAATGTGAATCATCTAATAACTAAAGTACCTACTCTGCACCAACTACCTTATACGCTAAGACATCAACAACGATGACAATAAATGATTTCGAATATTCAAACATAGAAGAAAATGATGATATGAAATTTATTCAAACAATATTTTTCTGGCTGTCGCCTAGTAAAACGATACGTTGAGATCCGCTGCAACTTGTAGGAAATGTAAAAGTTTGTGGATGAATATAGTTTTTTCAAACACTTTCGGAAATCAGTTTTTGGAACACTTTTGATGAAAGTCTACTGCTTAAGCTTTGGCTGGATATATCTTGAACGAGGAATATGGAAATCGTATGGATAAGATAACTGCTGTTTCCAAAAACTCTCTCTCTCTGATGAAATAACAAGTAAATACCTTGTTGGTTCGTAACTGCTGACTCCAGATATATTCCTGATGTTTCTGAATAACTTCGTCGTCTCGTTCGTTGTAGTTTTATCAATGTAGGTTTCGTTTTCCCATAAATATTCTTGCAATCTTCTTCATGCACCTTCCAATTCTATTCTTCTTTTTCTTCCTCCTTGTTTATTCCTCTCCACGTAACCAGATCCTTTTTTTTTATTTTCCTCTCACTTGACCAATCCCTACACTTCTTGATTTATTGACTAAGCCTTATTTAATCCAATCTAACTTCTACAATGACAAACCTCTCAAAATGTCGCGTTTTTTTTATACAATTTGTTCAATAGTTTATCAAACTTATTGATGCATTGATAAAAACCAAATTTGAGCTTCTACAAAACCAAGTATAATATTTTCAAACAAACTTCTATAAAAACTATTCCACTATTGAAATAATATATCATAACAATATACATATATTCAGAACATCAATACATAATAGTCTTATATCAGATATTTTCTAATTCTTTGAATCAACTAGAAATTTTATCCAGAAAATTGAACGAAAACAGGAAAAAATCAAGTTCGCCCCTATAAAACAAATCAAATGTTTGAACTTAGCATCCCCCACATCAAAATTCATGTAGAAAGAACGTAACGATCGTCAAAGCGTAGAACTCTAGAAGTAAAATGGGGCCTCACTCCCAAATGTTTGATCCCCTATATTCTTTGGTGTCATTCGATAGTATATGAGTCTCGGGGTATGAAATTCTCACACTTATTTCAGAACCGCTCAGTTTATAAAAAAATGTGTTATAAAGCATTTATAGAAGCCTCACTTCTACTGTTTTTTGCCTCAGCAGGTGTGGATACGATGGAAATCTGAATAATGAATGAAAATACTGAACAAATGAAGAAATAAATACTCGATAGTCAGCGGGAAACCTGATAACAGCTTTCTATCTTCCAAGTTGTGAACTACTACGAGGAAAAATGTAATATACAGGACGATTAAGAACCGGAATCAGATGAAATATTTGGGAGACGTATGACTTTACATCATACCCAACAAACCAACAAAAAATACATCATAAATTTCAATTTATATTCCTCATAGAACCTATAGAAGCAGGAAACCCATACCTGCCATTGGGAATGAAGAGTACTCCTAGGGACGAACACGCAAATACATTGATATGCGCAGAGTTTCAATGTTTGCGAGATATCACTAAAGAATGAGGAGCCGTGAATAACATATATTTTTATGTTATATCCCATAAAGCTAGTATATTGGGCCTTCTTAATGATACTGACATTAGAGGCGCGAATAGAATACTCTACTCTCTGTACGACCTCGCTACACATGCTGATAAATAGATGACACTTGACAGATGCCACGTGACACATGAGGCGTTTTGCAGAGGAGACAGATCACACATGCGTCAAAATGTCACGGAAACATCACAAAAACAGCACAATTGAAATATCGCTTCGATAACATAATATGATGATGGCGCACCATTCTAACCAAATAAAATATGAACAACATAACCAATTATGAATTGTGGTCTCAGACAAAAATATTCGGAACGACTAATGTACACGGCGAAAAATTATTTTTTCTCTCGCTATCAGCATTCCCAGGCAGTTCAAGTATCCTCATGATATTCACAATCGTATCTCGACTATCATTTGAAATATTGCCCAACTTCATCAATATAGAATCATCAAAAGGTAGCATTCTTTCCAAACCGAAATAAAGATTCCCTATGCTAATTATTAATAACAATTGTATTCAAACAGTATAGGACACATATAGTTCTTTCACGAACGCAGCTTCACAAGAACCAGGATTTTTATTCCAGACAAGAAGCAACCCTACAAAATACAGATACGACATGTTTTAGAATACTGTTACCACATATGGCATTGAGCAGACACAGATACGTTGATGCTCCTAGATAACGTCCAGAGAGACAAGCCATGCGCCTGGTGGGCGATGCCACACTCACTAAGTCTTGAGAACATCGAAAAATCATGAATGAGTTGACGACCTCTCACGATTCACAGATACTTTCACTTCATTGACAACATTGAAACATCACAGGAAAGTCGGCGCCTTTACAGTTTTCTACAGATACTCCCACGGGAAATGACTTTCAGAAATCTCAGCTATCATTCCATTACTATAGCAATACCTGTCAGACGAATTCGGCAAGCAAAGACGACACATTCTTTCTTCATCAATTTCCAAATAATATATCGAACAACTCTTTAGCGGAACTCATAAAATGACTAAACTTACCAAGGGAAGTATTTCCAAGATATCCCAATGTTCAATACCTTATTCCTCTCCCTAGCCTACGCGCGATGTTTCACGAACATAATAGACATTTCCATTCGTGAGCTGCAAGTGATGAAAAAAATAATCTGACACCTATTATAGTACTAATTATGAATCAACTTCTTGGACATAAATATTCGAACAGGCTATCATGCATTACTGAATATCAGATATCTCTTGTCAGGTGAAATGTTAACCAATTTCATTGATATAAAATGATCACAAGGTACCTACCATATCTTTCCACCCGAAATGAAGATACTAATGCGGATCCTGAACAAGAATCGAAATCAGACAGTATACGACAACCAGATCTATCACGAAAGTTGCTACACAAAAAACTAGGATTTTCATTTCAGGCAACATGCTACTCTACAGAATACAGACACGACCTGTTCCTGAATACGGTTCCACATATGGGTTTTTCCACACTCACTGTTTCTTCAACAACATTGTTACATCACAGAATAGTCATCGACCTTTATTCACTTCTTCTACAGATACACGGGATAGTTTTCAGAAATTCCTGCTATCATCTCACCGCTAGCAATACCAGTTAGACGCACTTAACAAATTCAGACAACGCATCCTGTTTTCACCAATCATGAATATGTCGAGCAACTCTTCACCAAAACTCATAAAACGACTAACTTTACCATAGGAATGGTTCCAAGATCTTCAAAAGTTCAAAATGTAATACCTACCTCCTTTTCTAGCATAAGCATGATTTTCTTCTAATATAATAGATATTTGCTTTCGTGTGCTTCAAGAGATGAATAATAATGATAATCTGACGCATAATACAACACCAAACATTCAAACAACGTATACCAATAATTATGAACTAACTTCTGAGACGAAAATATTCGGAAAAAATCATTTCTCTCTTATCAAGTGAAACATTCCCAGTCAGTTTGAATAGCCTATCCTCTTTAAGGTACGCACGATGTTCTTCAAACATTAAAAGGATTTTCCTTCGTGTGCTCCGAGTGATGAAAAATATGAACTGATGACAATGTAGCAGAACATGGAAACAATAATTAATTATGAGGAAACTTGTAATGCAAAAAATATTCAAACAGGCTTTTATACATTATAGAAAATCGTATCTCAGCTATCGCTCGGAATATCGACCAACTTCATCGATATAAAATAATGATAATGAACCAGATTCTCCACCTGACATATGGAAAAGAGATCAGAATCATGGAAAGATATTGTCAGAGGAAAAATATTCGAATAGGTTGTTATCATATACACTATGGAAAATGGTATCTCGGCTATCATTTGAAATATTGATCAACTTCATCGATATAAAATAATGATAATGAACCAGATTCTCTACCTGACATATGGAAAGAGAGATCTGAATCATGAAAAGAAATTGTCAGAGGAAAAATATTCGAATAGTTTGTTATCATATACACTATGGAAAATGGTATTTCGACTATCATTTTTTGAAATATTGCCCAACTTCATCGATATAGAATAATCACAAGGTACCATTTTTTTCAACCGAAATAAGAATACCCCATGCTGATTATGAATAACTATTGAATTCAAACAGTATATGACACATAGTTCCATCAAGAACGCTGCTCCACAAAAACTAGGATTTTTATTTTAGACGGAAAACTGCTCTACAAAATATAGTTCAATACAACATGTTCAAGAATACTTTTTCTCATATGGATTCAGCACTCACACATATACATTGATGCTCCTAGATTACATCCAGAGAGACAAGCGCCTGGTGGGCGATGCCACACTCACTAAGTCTTGAGACCATCGAAACATCGCAAAAGATTCGGAGACCTTTCCTTATTCATCAGATACTTCCACTCCATTAACAACATTGAAAAATAAAAAAAAAAGTCGTTTCTCTCCAGATATGTTGAACAACTCTTTAGCGAAACTCGTAAAACGACTAATTTCACCAAAGGAAGTAGTTGCAAGATACACCAATATTGAAAACCTCATTCCCCTCCCTAGGCATGCGCGATATTTCACGAACATAATAGGCATTTCCATTGGTGAACTGCAAGTGATGAAAAAATAATCTGACACCTATCATAGTACTAATTATGAATTATCTTCTTAGACATAAATATTCGAACAGGCTATCATGCATTACAGAAAATCATATATCTTTTGTCAGGTGATATGTCAACCAATTTCATTGATATTAAATGACCAAAAAGTACCATTTCATCTCAACCGAAATGAAGATACTAATGCTGATCCAAAACAAGAATCGAGATCAAACACTATAGGACACCTAGATCTATCACAAAAACTAGGATTTTCATTTCAGGCAACATGCTACTCTACAAAATACAGATACGACCTGTTTCAGAATACGGTTCCACATATGGGTTTTTCCACACTCACTGATTCTTTAACAACATTGATACATCACAGAAGAGTCATCGATCTTCATTCACTTCTTCTACAGATACACCGAAAATAATTTTCAGAAATTCCTGCTATCAGCTCACCGCAAGCAATACCAGTTAGACGCACTCAAAAAATTCAGACAACGCATCCTGTTTTCACCAATCATGAATATGTCGAGCAACTCGTCACCAAAACTCATAAAACGACTGAGTAATAGGCATTTTCTTCAGTGCGCTTCAAGTGATGAGAGAATAATAATCTGACACCTATTATAGTGCCGAACATTTGAATAACATATAACAATTATGAATAACCTTCATAGACAAAAATATTCAAACAGGCTATCA
This sequence comes from Phaedon cochleariae, assembly GCA_918026855.4. NCBI lineage: Eukaryota > Metazoa > Arthropoda > Insecta > Coleoptera > Chrysomelidae > Phaedon > Phaedon cochleariae. The sequence continues at coordinate 21,376,030 of OU896716.1, read as the reverse complement.
TGCATTACGGAAAATCATATATCTCTTGTCAGGTGAAATCTCAACCAATTGAAATCAAACAGTATACAACACCCAGATCCATCACGAAAGTTTCTACATAAAAACTTGGATTTTTATTCCAGACAACATGCTACTCCACGAAATACAGATACGACCTGTTTTGAAATGCTGTGTCCTCCACATATGGGGTTCAGCAACCACATATACGTCAATGCTCCTAGATTCCATCCAGAAAGACAGGTCATCCGTCGGGTGAGTGATTCCACACTCACTGATTCATCAATAACATTGAATCATCGCCGGAAATACGGAGACATTTCTCTCTCCTGCAGATATATTTTCAAAAGAAATAATTCTCAGAAATCGCTGCTATCATTCCTTCACTAACAATAGCAGTCAGACGAATTTGACACGCCCTATAATATTTTCTGAAGAATATCCGGATTCGAAATAAATGTCATCAAAAATATGAATGAGACTGATGAACTTTGCCCGGTCATCAATTAACTTTAATTGAAGTCAATCAAGACCCTGGGACCTGTACTATATTTCCTAATATATACCTTTTGTGCGGTGTTGAATCGTTTTCATATTTATTGATAGCCACCTCCAGAGAAATTATTTCGCTCAAAGCCCTTCCGCTACTCTTTTTTTGCAATAAGAGTGGTAATCATATGTGAGGCGAAGGCATGGATTTATGAAAGTTGTATCATATCTTTACGACAAAAATCCGATGTTGGTGGAACATCAGCATGGTATGGAATCAAATGTCACGATAAAATTACATTTCCGTAACGATTCCGTGCATGGCGGTGTGGCGAGGGTGAATGAAGGGGTAGCAAGGTAAATGGCTGGGGGTAGCAAGGTTAATGACAGGGGATGAATGATAGGTGTATTGGGGAAAGAACATGAAGAAAAAATCTTCAACTGTCATGATTGTATGAAAAAAATTCACAAGATTAGACAGCATGAAGCAACATGTGCTGAAGAAGCAAAATGATGAGATATATCGAGTATTGGTCGTTGTATAATTCCTGTATTGAAAATTTGTGTCATATTGCCTGTTGCAGTTATCTATCGTGAGAATGCAAAACGTTGACCAAGATTGAATAATCAAGGAATTAGCTGAAATCGTTCAACATAAATCGTTAGCTCTTATGCAAAATATGAAGGGAACTGAGAATGAATACATTTTGAAAAGCGAGCGTGTTTGGAGGTTATAGGGCGTGTCGAATCCGTCTGACTGCTATTGTTAGTGATGGAATGATAGCAGCGATTTCTGAAAATCATTACTTGTGAAAATATATCTGCAGGAAAGAGAAATGTCTCTCCATTTCCGGCGATGATTCAATGTTATTGATGGATCAGTGAGTGTGGCATCACTCACCCGGCGGATGACCTGTCTCTCTTGATGGAATCTAGGATAATTGACGTATATGTGGTAAGTAGTTAAGATTGGCCGGTTCTGGCTCTCCGCCCTAGGTCACCGTCCTCCGACCTTGGGCGGAGTGACCTTGGGCGGGAGTAACCTCGTATAGTGAAGTGTCGACAGCGCGCCCTTGAACGCGGAAGTGACCTTGAGGGCGAGATAAAGTGACCTTGAAGGAAGGTTGTACGATTAACCTTCGCATATGTGACCTTGGGAACGAGTGACCTTGAGTTGTAAAGAGAGAGAGAGAGACCTCGACATTAAAGAGGGAGGTGAAAGCGTGTGCGACCTTGAAAATGGGTGTAGGCTGGTCGAGGTCGTTTTTGGTAGAAGTGGGGTGCTGTGTTACGTCACATATCCCACTTCCTATAAATACATCATTGTATCGTCTGCGAGAGCATAGTTATCCTAATAATACGGAAGATACGCACCACCAACTCGCACATAAAAAATATACCCGCTCAAATAGATTGGGAATATAAAGTGTTCGCAATAAAAGTGTACGTGAACTGTTATATTATGTAAGTAAAGATTATTTATATACTTTTTACACCTCTTTCCACTCAACAAAAAAGAATTCATAATGGCAGCTCCTAAAATTGATTTGTTAGCGATAAATAATCGAATTAACGAAGACAATGATATTATCAAGCAAACTGTTATCTCATCACTACTCGTGAATAAAAGCTATGTGGTCAAGAAAATATCACTATGTGGAACCAGGTTTGGTAGGAGCGGTTTTGTAATATTGTACGATGAAGAAACTGAGGCTAGTCTGAAATGTTGGTTGCCCAAAAGAAGTGTAGAGTTGCTGAGTGAAAGCGACATTGATGAGATGAATTCTTCAAATGGTCTTTATACTCTAGCATATCTGGGCCAGAGTCAGCCATTATATGTAGGTGCAAAAACGAGGGCTCTCATCAAGTTTGACTTCAAGCAAAATCAATTCGGAATTATTCTACTCAATTATTTCTGATAGGTTTTTTAGTATAGTTTAGTGAGAAGGGTTTGAAAATTATATGATAATTATTATTACATTAACACAAGCCACTAACGCAGATCGTACCGTTTCAATGAAAGACAAATCTCCCAAATAATCTCATCATTACCAAACTTTTTTCTTATCATTTACAGACTCCTGTTCCCCAACATGTGGATGCATTATTCTAGTCAATTCTGGCCGGCAGCGGAAGACATCAAATCAGCAGTGAGCAGGTTGAAATGTCAGTTCTCTGATTTGTCACGTGATGCAATGCATGCGACAAATTATGATTTGAGCATATGCTTCGATCGAGAACAAGTTGAACGACTTTGTAAACAAGCCGAACAATATAGAAAGGGTTATATGTTATGCGCCCGGTTCGAATATTGTAGCTTCACTTTAGAGGAATTTCTTGAAGCAATGGTGGGAGAGAGAGAGAGAAAATTTTCACAAAAATAAACTTGAGAAATAAAAAAAAAACAAAAAATAAATCAATTTCTTTGCCTTGAGCAAAACATTACGACATAAACATTAATGATTAATCGGTAAGTGGGAGCGGACATACTTTATGTACCGGACGTTTGAAGGTACCCTTTGTGGTTTTTACTGAAACAACTCTAGTGATACCATCAGCTCCAGTATGTAACTCTGTTACTCGTCCCATATTCCACTTTAAAGGCGGTGATAGATCGTCCTTCAAGAGAACCAATGTACCTAATTCGATGGGGACTGCGGAATCTGTCCATTTTGAACGCTGCAAGAGCGTATGGAGGTATTCGCGATGCCATCTTGCCCAAAAATCCTGTTGGGTTCGCTGGACAAGCTGCCATCTCGAGAGCCTACCAATGTTCAATTCTGTCAGATTATGCTCGGGTAAGGAGTTGAGAGGTGCCAATGTTAGGAAGTGGCCAGGTGTGAGCACATTAAGATCATTAGGATCAGAGCTCATAGGGCTTAAGGGACGAGAATCAAGAATAGATTCGATCTGGATCATCACAGTGTTGAGTTCCTCATAGGAAAGGATCTGATCCCCAACAACACGAATCAAATGTTTCTCAACCGCCTTTATACCAGCTTCCCAGAGTCCTCCAAAGTTTGGGGAAATGGGAGGGATAGTGTGAAACTCAATATACTCAGTTTCAGCAGCTACGCGCATGAGGTCAGAAAGTTTATTAGCAGCTCCATCAAACACGGTCCCTTGGTAACTATAAATAGATAGATAGATAGATAGATAGATAGATTTATTAGTCCTTTGTGCTACATTATGTAGATGGGACAGGTCATATTTGTCAGGTATAATATATATGTATATAAGAATAAAGGAAATTTCAAGTAAAAAATATCACGTGACACACATTGTAAAACAAACAAATACATTTTAAAAAAGTAAGAATAGAATAGATAAGTAAACAACATGCTAAAAACGTTACAATGACAGTGATCTGACATTACCAACTTCAAGTATAAATTCATCTACTGTGTAGAAGCATTTTTCTGATAGAAACACTTTCAACTGTTTTTTAAAAACTAGGGGGGGAAGTGTCTTTATATCGCATGGCAGTATATTGAAAAGACGGATACCAGCAAACATAGGAGACTTTCTATACTTTGTGTGATGGTGTTTTTGGGTGAGGATCATATGGTTATTCCTAGTATGGTAATCATGAACTTCCGATCTCGACTCTAGTTGCCTTCTGTTTCCGTGGATATACGTCAATGTTTTTAGAATGAACAAGCAAGCAACAGTTAATATTTTATTTTGACGAAAAATCTCTTTACATGACGTTCTGTAGTCTAGATTGAAAATTAGCCTCAGTAATGCTTTCTGTTTTATGAAAATTCTGTCCACTTCAGTTGCTAAACCCCAGACAGCAATGTTGTTGTAAATGATAGACTGAAACTTGGCGAAATAAATTGTTATCAGTGCTTTGGTATCTAATTTATTCTTAAGGGATTTGATGAGGTGATACGATTGATTCAATTTCTTGGATGTGAATTCTATATGTTCTCGCCAAGTGAAATGCGAGTCAATAATGGTACCTAAGAATTTTGTTGAACTTGTTAAAGCCAAGGATTCATTTCGGAAAATGAAATTAAAATCATGTAGGCTTCGAGATGAATTTGCAAATTCCATACAGACAGTTTTACTCATATTAACTATAAGTCTATTTTTGTAACACCAGTCATCAAATTCGTGTTGTACTGAGTTAACAAGGTTATGCATTTCTTCCGCTGTTTTACTTGATAGAATAATGGAAGTGTCGTCTGCGTAAAGGTATACCGCACCATTACTTATATTATTAGGTAGATCATTCACATATAATAGAAAGATTAATGGACCAAGTACACTGCCTTGAGGCGTCCCATTTGTTACTAGGTATTTATCGGACATTATATCATTCTGTTCCACCAGGAAATATCTATTTGTTAGGAAAGACACTATAAGATGATTTATGTTTCCTCGAATACCAATCTTAAATAGCTTATCTGATACGAATTTTATGTTCAAAGTGTCAAAGGCTCTACTCAAATCAAAAAATAGACCGACCACAATGTTTTTTTTATCCATTAAATCATGTACTTCTTGTACAAAATTGAGCGTTGCAGTCTCTATCGAGCGGTTTTTTCTGAACCCATGTTGGCACTTTGTCATTAGATCGAATGTTTCCAAGTAATCATTTATTCTGCCAGATATAATTTTTTCAAAAATTTTTGAGAATACACTGATTATTGATATCGGACGATAATTCTCGATATTTTTACTGTCACCATTTTTGAGTATAGGGACAAGAACCGCAAATTTCAGCAGATCAGGATATTCTCCAAACGAAATACATAAGTTTATAATATGTGCTATAACTTCCGATAATATATCCACGCATTCTTTTATTATTCTTGTGGAGACCTCATCATGTCCTGTGCTTTTCTTATTATCTAGAGAGGCTATATGATTACATTGGCCCCGTCGTGCGATGAAACGTCGGAGAGCGGCAAGAAAAGTATCGGACGTCATGTCGGTAGTGAGTTCCAAATGAATGGCCTTAGTCACCATACAGATAAAGAGACATAGGTATGACTTTAAAACCTTAGCACCCCTAATACGACCCATTGTTACAGGAAAGGGGCCCCCATAATCGATTCCAACTCTGGAAAAGGGTTTTACCTGAGATAATCGGACAGATGGGAGGTTTTCCATTAAGGGTTGACGAGAAATGGGATTGACACGAAAACATCGTATGCATTGAGAAAGAATTTTACGAATCGTTCGTTTTGGGGATAAAATCCAGTATCTTTGGACTAACAGGTTTTGAAGGGTTTGCAAACCTGGGTGCAGATATTTATTATGGGTATAGTCTATGATTCAATAAATCGATTTCCTTAGAAAAAGCAATATTTTGGGTATATTGAATGAGAATAAGACAAGCCCGTTCTAATTCTACTGAAGAGATAGGTCCATATGTCCGAGCCACTTGGTTGAGACAATTATGTGAGAAGCGAAGAATGTAGACAATATTTCTTCGGATAGAGAGCAAGTTAATAGAAGAGACGGATGGGTTCTCATTTATCGAGGCATCATTATGAGTATTCAGGCCATTCTTCGGGTTACCAGTATCGGAAGAAGGGGGGATAGAATTAGAATTATTATTAATCGGGGGATTATTAGCACTGGAGGAGGGTTGGTTCGATGTTTGCTTCGATAAATCAAAATGAAGAAGAGTATTATGGGTCTGTGAACAGTATCGACATACAGCTCGAGAAGAGCAATTTGAAAGAGAGTGTCGAGTGCACCATCTTTCACTCTTTACCAGAACATATCTATCTTTTGGCGAACGAGAAATCATTTGAGGGCAATTACTAATATTATGGTCTTTGTTACATAACGGGCATACTGTCGAAGACACCATATTATTTGAGGAGTTGCTGACAAAACTTGAACTAGTTTTAGCTCGTATTGGGAGTGGGGTTTTATTTATTGAAGAAGACAATTTGAGTCTTGAATTATCAGACATTTTGACAAATGAATTAGACAATGCAACAGTATCCAAAGCGCTACATTGTTTTTCTAAAAAATCCTTCAATGTTTCATAGTAATTATTAATATTCAGTTTAGAAGCACATTCTAGTTAAAATCTAGTCTGAGTATCAGAATCGATACGATCAAACAACATATTGAACGTGATGAAGTCCCACTGTTTTACGGGGAACTGTAAGTTATCCAAAATAAAAAGATTTTCGGTAAATATGTCTAAAATATGGCGCAACGCAAAGAGATTATCAGCAACATTAATTTTTTCAGTCTGTTCGAGTGCATGCCAATGAGAAGTGGCAATTAGCCGTTTATTTTCATATCTTTTTTTGAGGGCGTTATATGCCACGATATAATTTTGAGAGGTCAATGGTGTACATTTGACAATCGAAAGAGCATGTCCTTTTAAGGATGAAATCAAATAGTTATACTTATCGATATTGGACAGTTGAGTATTGTTATGTATCAAAGAATCATACATATCATTATACGTTTGCCATTCTCTAATATCCCCATCGAATGTCGGAAGCTCCATTTTAGGTAATCGAACATTACACGATCGTGTATATTCATTACTGGCAAGCTGTTTGTCCTCGAATAATCGGAAATAGGTTTCTTGCACCTGATAATACGTGTTGAGAAATATTGACATTATAGTATGATGTGGTTTAACATCTCCACCTTCTTGGCCCGAGACGATATTGACGATATCTCGTTGAACAGCTTCGGAATTCACTAAAATAGTATCCAGATGTTTGTAGCGACATTTAAAATTGTTATGAGTATTCGTATCGAGTAAAGACTCTTCAGCAATGCGATTGATATCGTTAAATTTAATTATCTCTGACTCCCGTTGCGCTATCAATGCCTTTAATTTTTTATCCATCTTGTCAAATGTTAACCAGATAGGTTGTTGTTATCATTAGAGTTGGAGAAGATAGTAACAATTGAGGTTTAACCACGTAAAAAATACGTGAGAAATTATAACAGAAATTATAAATATTGTTTTTAAATTATTGGGAAACTTATATGACTTTATTTCAATACAAATTGAATTATTTTGAGCATAAACAAATTTTTATCGAAACGAGAATTTCAGCTATCAGCTGTTGGGACGAAAGCCCGCACAAAGAAGAATACGTGATAAGGTGAGATAGTGGGAGTTCAAACAAAATGTTATCAAAATGAGACTATCCAGCTATCAGCTGTTTGGAAGAACGCAATCACAAAGGAGAATAATTGATAAGGTATTATAGTGGGAGATGCGCAGACACCTGTCGCTACCTTACCTGCGTGAACAATTTGCGCGATCGGTACCATGGATAGGTCAATTAAAAACCTTATTAATGTCTGCCAAAAGACTTCGCCGAAATAAATGAATTATACTAATTATGCAAATTAACAAATTTTGGCTAACATAAGAAAATTACGAATTGACTATAATTGATAAATCCGGCTCCAAATGGATCAAAATATTTCATGATTCGATGAATTTTTAAACCATACAGTCCACTAATTTATTCATATCTCGAATCATGAAACATTTTTTGGTCCTTCGAGCCTTCCTACCAAACAGCCTGATACGGAAGTACAACTAGGGGGTAATTCCAGAATCATCCGACAACGAGCAGGAAGAAGAAGAAGAATCGAAATGATGATATTGCTAAGAGATGCTTCAATCATACAATTATCCTTTGCATGTATATATATGAATTATGGAATGATGATGAGCTCGCATTTTTTCATTGTCTATCAATCAAGAAATAAAAAACGATGATTTGTAAAACATATGTTTACTTTTATTCAATTTAGTGCAGATACATGTGTCGATAATGATAATAATGATAATAATAATCATGATGATAATAAATAATAATGAACATGATGATAATAATGAAAAAATTGATCTAATACAAGTATAGGCTTCGAATGCTGATGGTCGGCAGTGACGGTGGTGGTGGAGGTGGACGGAGGCTAGAATTTGCTCCAGATCTGTTGAGTGCATTCAAGGAGCACCTAACTGTATGGAACCATCTAGCGCGCTATATGTCAAAAATGCATCGTGAAGAATGAGCGCATATACCCTGGTATTAGATGGAAATTTCGATTGGCGTGTCTCAAACTCCAACTTGATATCGACAGTTGAAGATTTCAATGTGTCCGGTTGATGGCTGCAGTCTATGATGAATAACGGATTTTTTCTAAACTCCTCAATACTCATCATTGGTTCGCTCATGTCTTTACCATAATAGCTTCGTTGGAAATTATCGTATGCATAATAGGCTACAGCATCTAACTTCTTTCCAAAATCCAAATTCCACCGTTCATAAGGGTAAACTTCCGAATTCAAATACAGTCGAATATTGTTGACTCCCGCATGAATGAATTGGGTGGTATCCTTGGATCTATTATCTGTGTTACCAGAATTTTGGAAGCCTATGATAATGTACCTTGGTCCCTCGAGACTATTGGTGGTTTCAACAGCCCAAATGTCTGAAGATGTTTCACGAATTGACGGTAATTCATACAGATCCCACATCCTGTATGCAATTTTCACTTTTGCTGTAGAACTTTTATTGAGACGGTTCAGTAATTTCAACCTCTGCTTATCCGATGGCATAATATGTCCTATCTTCCATTCGATTTTGTTAATCTCCACACTGGCATCAACTTCTTCTATATAGCAGTTTTTGAATGATCGAGCTATGATGAGTATCAGCTCCTGTTTCACATTCAATATACCTTAATTATAATCCTCAGCGAACCCCATTAAATATTTTAGTGGTAGTTTTCCACTGAGTATGTGGCTAGATTTGTCTAGCATTGGCTGATTTTCGCTGTCAATTCCCCATCCGACTGTTTCAAGAAATTCAGCGTTAGAATCGCCATAAGAGATCATGCTCTTCATTGCGGTAGTAATGCCTGGTTTTCGAATCATACATACTTGTTCGCCACCCATTTCATAACGAATTTCATCGAAGAGGAAGGCTAAGGTATTGTTAGATAGATAGCAGGATTTCGTTGCATCATATGGTGTGAATTTCCCCTCAATATATATGTAGCTATCAGAAATATCGAGTATCAAATCTTGAAAGTTGACAGCTATCCTGATTTCATCAGAATTCTTGAATGATGGTGAACCATATGGTTTGTATGTATGCTCATGTAGGCTTATTAGTGAATGATCGAAAATTGGTTCATCAAACACCTCCAATTGTAAGCTAGTAGAACTTGTGACAACCATTGTTCACTAATTTCTACTCGTTCGTCGTCGTTTTTGTCGTACTGTCAGACCAATAGATTTCAAAAAATTTATATCGCTCGCAGATAATCTATGACGTCCTACCTGACCGGTGAGCTGTCTTTGAATGAATCCTCTACCCCGTTTACACTTCTTCTTAATGGTAGTGTGTAGAATAGTGGGGTTTGCAGCAAGAGATACACGTTTTGATTGGTTTCCGAAGCAGAAACCCATTTTTTCCAAACCGTTGTAATAATTAATCGAGCTGTTTCAATTCCAATTTGACTATAATCTTCTCTCCGCGAAAGTCAACTAATCGGTCATTATCATCCAAAATTCTCAAATATCTCGAGAACGGCACTGAATATCGAAAATCTGAATCGAAATATACCCCAACACCATTGTCGACTTCCGCATGGGCCTACCGAATGGAGAAAGTCCGAACACCGTTTCACGAAAAACAAAAAAATTAGTACGTCATGACGCGAAATAATTCTAAGTTCATTGAAAAAAAAAAGGTGAGTGACAATCGTATGTTTTTCGCCCGAAATTCGATAGAAATCAAGACGACCTACGAAGAAGTCTTCATAAATTGTTAATCAAAATTGCCTCTTCACTGGAAAAAAAAATTGGAAAAGTATTATTTTTGATGAAATTTTTCAGATATCTCGAGAACGGCACTAAATATCGAAAATCTGAATCGAAATATACCCAACACCATTGTCGACTTCCGCATAGGCCTACCACATGGACAAAGTCCGAACACCGTTTCACGAAAAACAAAAAAATTAGTACGTCATGACGCGATATAATTCTAAGTTCCTTGAAAAAAAAAAGGTGAGTGACAATTGTATGTTTTTCGCCCGAAATTCGATAGAAATCAAGACGACCAACGAAAAAGTCTCTAAATTGCCTCTTCACTGGAAGAGAAAAATTGGAGAAGTATCATTTATGATGAAATTGTCTTAAGTCCCGATATTCATATTTCCTCAAATATCCCGAGAACGGCACAAAATATCGAAAATCTGAATCGAAAAATACCCCAACACCCCTGTCGACTTCCGCAACGACCTACCACATGGAGAAAGTCCGAAAAATATATCACGAAAACCAAAAAAAAATGTATGACGTCATGACACGAAGTTCATTGAAAAAAAAAAAAGGTGAGTGACAATTCTATGTTTTTTGCCCAGAATTCGATATAAATCAAGACGATCAACGAAAAATTCTCTATACATTTTTACTCAAAATTGCCTCTATTCTGGAAAAAAAATTGGAAAAGTAATATTTTTGTTGAGATTTTTTCAAGTCCCGATATTAATTTTTTCTGAAATATCCCGAGAACGGCACAAAACATCGAGAATATAAAACGAAAAATACTCCAACACCCTTGTCGACTTTCGCAAAGGCCTACTACATGGAGAAAGTTCGAACACCGTATCACGAGAAACAAAAAAATTAGTACGACGTCATGACGTGAAATAATTCAAAGTTCATTGAATAAAAAAGGTGAGTGACAAGTGTATGTTTTGTCGCCCGAAATCCGATAGAAATCAAGACGACCAACGAAAAAGTCTTCATAAATTTTAACTCAAAATTGCCTCTTCACTGGAAAAAAAAAATTGAAAAGTATTATTTTTATGAAATTTTTCAGTCCCGATATTCATAATTTCTTAGATATCTCGAGAACGGCACTAAATATCGAAAATCTGAATCGAAATATACCCAACACCATTGTCGACTTCCGCATAGGCCTACCACATGGAGAAAGTCCGAACACCGTTTCACGAAAAACAAAAAAATTAGTACGTCATGACGCGGAATAATTCTAAGTTCATTGAAAAAAAAAAAAAGGTGAGTGACAATTGTATGTTTTTCGCCCGAAATTCGATAGAAATCAAAACGACCAACAAAAAAGTCTCTATAGATTGGAACTCATAATTGCCTCTTCACTGGAAGAGAAAAATTGGAGAAGTATTATATATGATGAAATTGTCTTAAGTCCCGATATTCATATTTCCTCAAATATCCCGAGAACGGCACAAAATATCGAAAATCTGAATCGAAAAATACCCCAACACTCCTGTCGACTTCCGCAACGACCTACTACATGGAGAAAGTCCAAACATTATGTCACGAAAAACAAAAAAAAATGTATGACGTCATGACACGAATTAATTCTAAGTTCATTGAAAAAAAAAGGGTGAGTGACAATTCTATGTTTTTTGCCCAGAATTCGATATAAATCAAGACGATCAACGAAAAATTCTTCATACATTTTTACTCAAAATTGCCTCTTTTCTGGAAAAAAAAATTGGAAAAGTAATATTTTTGATGAGATTTTTTCAAGTCCCGATATTAATTTTTTCTGAAATATTTCGAGAACGGCACAAAACATCGAGAATTTAAATCGAAAAATACTCCAACACCCTTGTCGACTTTCGCAAAGGCCTACTACATGGAGAAAGTTCGAACACCGTATCACGAGAAACAAAAAAATTAGTACGACGTCATGACGCGAAATAATCCAAAGTTCATTGAATGAAAAAGGTGAGTGACAAGTGTATGTTTTGTCGCCCAAAATTCGATAGAAATCGAGACGATCAACAAAGAAGTCTCCATAAATTGTTACTCAAAATTGCCTCTTCACTGGAAAAAAAAATTGGAAAAGTATTATTTCTGATGAAATTTCTCAAAGTCCCGATATACATAATTTCTCAAATATCTCGGGAACGGCACTAAATATCGAAAATCTGAATCGAAATATACCCCAACACCATTGTCGACTTCCGCATGGGCCTACCACATGGACAAAGTCCGAACACCGTTTCACGAAAAACAAAAAAATTAGTACGTCATGACGCGATATAATTCTAAGTTCATTGAAAAAAAAAAGGTGAGTGACAATTGTATGTTTTTCGCCCGAAATTCGATAGAAATCAAGACGACCAACGAAAAAGTCTCTATACATTGGTACTCAAAATTGCCTCTTCACTGGAAGAGAAAAATTGGAGAAGTATCATTTATGATGAAATTGTCTTAAGTCCCGATATTCATATTTCCTCAAATATCCCGAGAACGGCACAAAATATCGAAAATCTGAATCGAAAAATACCCCAACACCCCTGTCGACTTCCGCAACGACCTACCACATGGAGAAAGTCCGAAAAATATATCACGAAAACCAAAAAAAAATGTATGACGTCATGACACGAATTAATTCTAAGTTCATTGAAAAAAAAAAAGGTGAGTGACAATTCTATGTTTTTTGCCCAGAATTCGATATAAATCAAGACGATCAACGTTAAATTCTCTATACTTTTTTACTCAAAATTGCCTCTTTTCTGAAAAAAAAATTGGAAAAGTAATATTTTTGATCAGATTTTTTCAAGTCCGATATTAATTTTTTCTGAAATATTCCGAGAACGGCACAAAACATCGAGAATATGAATCGAAAAATACTCCAACACCCTTGTCGACTTTCGCAAAGGCCTACTACATGGAGAAAGTTCGAACACCGTATCACGAGAAACAAAAAAATCAGTACGACGTCATGACGTGAAATAATTCAAAGTTCATTGAATAAAAAAGGTGAGTGACAAGTGTATGTTTCGTCGCCCGAAATTCGATAGAAATCAAGACGACCAACGAAAAAGTCTTCATAAATTGTAACTCAAAATTGCCTCTTCACTGGAGAAAAAAATTTGAAAAGTATTATTTTTATGAAATTTTTCAGTCCCGATATTCATAATTCCTTAGATATCTCGAGAACGGCACTAAATATCGAAAATCTGAATCGAAATATACCCAACACCATTGTCGACTTCCGCATAGGCCTACCACATGGAGAAAGTCCGAAAACCGTTTCACGAAAAACAAAAAAATTAGTACGTCATGACGCGGAATAATTCTAAGTTCATTGAAAAAAAAAAGGTGAGTGACAATTGTATGTTTTTCGCCCGAAATTCTATAGAAATCAAGACGACCAACGGAGAAGTCTTCATACATTGGTACTCAAATTTGCCTCTTTATTGGAAGAGAAAAATTGGAGAAGTATTATTCATGATGAAATTTTCTCAAGTCCCGATATTCATATTTCCTCAAATATCCCGAGAACGGCACAAAATATCGAAAATCTGAATCGTAAAATACCCCAACACTACTGTCGACTTCCGCAACGACCTACCACATGGAGAAAGTCCGAACATTACATCACGAAAAACAAAAAAAAAATGTATGACGTCATGACACGAATTAATTCTGAGTTCATTGAAAAAAAAAAGGTGAGTGACAATTCTATGGTTTTTGCCCAGAATTCGATATAAATCAGGACGATCAACGAAAAATTCTTTATACATTTTTACTCAAAATTGCCTCTTTTCTGGAAAAAAAATTGAAAAGTAATATTTTTGATGAGATTTTTTCAAGTCCCGATATTCATTTTTTCTGAAATATTTCGAGAACGGCACAAAACATCGAGAATTTAAATCGATAAATACTCCAACACCCTTGTCGACTTTCGCAAAGGCCTATTACATGGAAAAAGTTCGAACACCGTATCACGAGAAACAAAAAAATTAGTACGACGTCATGACGCGAAATAATCCAAAGTTCATTGAAAAAAAAAAGGTGAGTGACAAGTGTATGTTTTGTCGCCCAAAATTCGATAGAAATTAAGACGACCAACGAAGAAGTCTTCATGAATTGTTACTCAAAATTGCCTCTTCACTGGAAAAAAAAATGGGAAAAGTATTATTTTTGATGAAATTTCTCAAAGTCCCGATATTCATAATTTCTCAAATATCTCGAGAACGGCACTAAATATCGAAAATCTGAATCGAAATATCTTAGAGATGAAAAGGTGGAAGGTTCTCAGGTTATAACTGAACTACGTATATTTGAATTAAGAATACTACAATACTTATAAAGCACAAAGATTATTATTAGGAGACAGAATGAACTGACACAATTACTATTTTATTATGTGACATTCATCATTCATGTCAAGATACAGAGTGTCGGATCTCTTGAATATAGACCACGATTCGTATGAACTCAATCAGGATTTCTAACACTTCCCCTCGAAGAGTGGTCCAGTCTTGCAATCTTCCACTGCAAAGCCCAACATCTTCATACATCTGGTATGCTTGATTCTAGGTAGCCCTTTAGTAAGTATGTCTGCCACCATATTGTCTGTTGAGACATGTCCAATTTTCAATTGTTTCTCTTTCAATGCATTTCTTATGAAGTGGTGTCTTAAATCAATATGCTTACTTCTAGCATGGAAAACTGAATTTTCTGCAAGTTTAAGAGCTCCCATATTATCATTATATACCGTAATATCAGTCAATTCTTGAAGATTCAGTTCTGTGAGGATTCCACGAAGGTAAATGGTTTCTTTCGATGCTTCCGTCAACCCCATATATTCGGCCTCAGTTGATGATAGCGCCACGGTTCTCTGCTTCTTCGATTCCCATGATATTGGACCTCCATTCAAAATAAATACATATCCGCTGTAAGATCTTCGATCTAGTAGACAACTCCCCCAATCCGCGTCGACAAAACCTTTCAATGGTTCAGAGTCAGGAGTGAATGTTATTCCTACGTTTATTGTTCCTTTCAAATAACGTAGAATTCGCTTAGCTCCTATCCAGTGACTTTTTCCAAAACATGTATTAAATTGACTCAAAGTACTAACAGCAAAACTTATGTCTGGTCTCGTGGTAACGGCTAAGTATGTCAAAGCACCTATCAATTCTCTATAGGGCAGTTTTCTCTCTTCTTCACTAGGAGTTTCATTTCTCATGAATTTAACGTTAGGATCCATGGGAGTACTCAGGCTATTTGACTCCGTCATTCCAAATCGATTGAGAATATCTGTTATATATCCTTTCTGATTCATGGATAATCTTCCCCTTTCATGAGAGAATTCAACACCAATACAATATCCAATTTTTCCTAGCTGCTTGATCTCGAAATGTTCCGACAATTTTCTTCCAAAATCATCAATGACCTTCGAACTTTGAGAGGCGATGAGTATATCATCGACATATATGGTTACTAAAGTGATGTCTTCCCCTCCTTTGATATGATACAGACATGGATCAAAATTGCTTCGACTCAGTCCGAGCGATTGTAGCACCTGATCCAGCTTGATATTCCAGCTTCTACCAGCTTGTCGTAAACCATATAACGATTTCTTAAGTAGGCATACTTTATCACCATGATCTACTTCTTCAAGCATTCTAATTGCTGCTATTCTCATATCATTACTAGGTTCGCTCTCAATTAAAATTTCTAATATGTCATTCAGAAGTTTTGGTGGTTCCATGAAAATGTCTTCTTCGAGTTCTCCGTTCAGATACGCACATGTCACATCAAATTGATGTATTTCCATGCCGAAACGAACTGCTAACGATGCAAGTAGTCGAATTGTACTCATTCGTGCTACTGGTGCAAACGTTTGATTAAAATGTATTCCTGGTTGCTGATTAAATCCCTGCGCAACTAGTCTAGCTTTTCTCCTCTCAAGAGTACCATCGGCATTATATTTATTTCTCAAGATCATACGGCTTCCTATCACCTCTTGGTTTCTAGGACGATCTACCATTTGCCAGGTTTTATTTTTTATGAGGGACTTCACTTCAGCAGCCATAGCTTCGTACCATTCTTGGGCGTCTGGACTAGATAATGCTTGCTTCATGGGAACTTCTGATAAAAATGCGTATTCTTGTTCTTCCACATTCCCAACTCGTTCCTCTACAATTTGGTACATTTTTCGAGGTCTTCCTCTTGAACCAGTTCTTACTAGTCTAGGTCTCCCACGTGCTATTCTGTGAGTAACTTCTCCAGATATTTCCTCTGGTATATCATCAGGTACTTCTTCAGGTATATCCTCAGATAGTTCTCCAGGTGCATGCTCGGGTACTTCTTCTTCTTCACAAATGTTTCTCTGTTGTACTTGTTCATGTTCTATACTTTCTAATGGTTTGATTTCTATACAAACGGTACGAGTATTATCGAGTGGTTCCCAAGGTGATTCCTGAATATTATTCTGAATAATACCTCCACAGTGAGTAAAATTTCTTGAATTTTCTGAGAATTTCACATCTCTAGTTATTTCAATTCTTTTTTCGTTTGTTATCCATACCCTATAGCCTTTGCATTGTTCTGAATACCCTAGGAAAACTCCCTCTTTACATCTGGAATCAAATTTGCCTTTACTTGGTGTTCTATTGAGGCAAAATATACGGCAACCAAATTCCTTAAAGTGGCTAACATCGGGTTTCTTTCCAGACCAAACTTCAAATGGGGTTTTTCCATTTAGGCTCTTTGTTGGACAACGATTACGAATATAATTAGCAGTATTGACAGCTTCCGCCCAAAATGATGAAGATAAGCCGGATTGCATTAGAAGACATCTTGCAGTTTCAACAAGTGAACGATTTTTTCTCTCGGCGATTCCATTTTGTTCGGGATTGTACGGAATGGTTAATCTTCTAGTGATCCCATGACTTTTGAGCATACTATCAAATTTCTTACTGGTATATTCACCCCCATTATCAGACTGAAAACATCTGATTTTCTTCCCCTTCTGTCTTTCAACAAGTGCAATAAAATCGTGAGTTGCTTGAAAAACTTCATCTTTAGACTTCAGAAAGCGTACTTCACACCATCTAGAGTAGTCGTCAATAAATTCCACAAAGTATTTTGCTTTACCAATAGACTCAACTCTCATAGGCCCACAGATGTCAGTGTGAATAATTTCTAGCATTTCTGTTTCTCTATCAGACTTCTTAGGGAATTGGGTTCTTGTCATCTTTCCATGTAAACAGACACTGCATTCTAAATTTCTATCGAATTGGCCAAGTTCCAGACCACTGATTGATTCTTTCTTAAATGCTTCAATCAAATCTTTGAAATTCAAATGTCCAAGACGACGATGCCATAATTCAATGTTCTGTGATGAAGTTCCTGTTCTGAATGCAGAATCAGATGTGACAGTCTGATTCGAAATCTCCCATTCTTCCTCACGAACATAGAATAAATCTCCTCTTCGATCTGCTACAAGTTTGACATTTCCATCACTTCCGAATACCAATGCATTGTCGTTCGTGAATAAAACTTCATAACCATTCTGTGTTATTTTTCCAATAGACAATAAATTAGTTCGTAATTCTGGCACATACAGAGTATTATTCAGAAAAATATTCTTGTTCTCACCAAACACATTGACCCCAAATGAAACTGTTCCAGTTGCTTTTATATCAGTCGAAGCATCGCTGGCTAGGTTCAATTTTCCATGTTCAGTTTTAATTATTTCTGAAAATTTTTCAATATCTCTGCATAAATGTGATGTTGCCCCACTATCCAAACACCATTCATGATTTTTATTGATCGAATTAACTTGGAAACATACATTTTCAGCTAATTTTACAGTTGGATCAATCTTCTTCTTTTGACATTCAATCGCCTTATGTCCATGTTTTTTACATTTGTGGCAACGGAATTTGAATGAACCTTTCCCGTTCGCGCTGGAACTTGCACTACTTTCAAGCTGTTCTGACTTTTCACCTTTATAGCGTCTCCAGTTACCAAATTTTCTATTCGCAATCAATGCGTTCTGATTGATACTCCTTGCCTCGCTCTGTCGAGCGTCATTTTCTTCGATTATTTTCACACGAAGTATTTCAGGGGACGGCAATTCATCTCGGGATTCAATCGCACAGCGAAAATTTTCGAAACTGGCTGGTAAACTATATAGTAGCATTATAGCTAGCAAATCGGGATTTATTTCAACTTCAAGCTCATTCAACTTGTCAACTGCGTCAAAGAATTTATTCACATGTTCACGTACGTCGTTTCCTTCTTCCATACGTTGAAGTGTTAACTGCTTTAACAACGTGGCTTTTCTGGCTGGACCTTTCGATTGATAAATACTTCTCAATTTCAACCAAACATCGTGTGAACTTGAACATCCCTTGATCTGTTTCAACTCCGAAGGACTTATTGAAAGTATTATATCTGCCTTAGCCTTGCCATCGTTCTTGATCCAAAGATCTAGAGCTACTTTAGAATCCGGGTTATTTTCAACCAAAACAGGCTTCTTCCACTCTCCATTCACATATGACCACGCATCGTTCTTGATTAGTAGAGCTTCCATTTGCATTTTCCACGTGTCATAATTTTCTTTAGAGAGCGTTTCAATTCTGGACATGTTTCCTGTATTCATCTTTGTTTCTTACTTTACAATTCACGCTTCGCGTCAATTATACTGGAACAACAGTATCTCCTTATACCTACTGGTGTTCTGGGCCCATAACCTTTTAGGGATGAAAAGGTGGAAGGTTCTCAGGTTATAACTGAACTACGTATATTTGAATTAAGAATACTACAATACTTATAAAGCACAAAGATTATTATTAGGAGACAGAATGAACTGACACAATTACTATTTTATTATGTGACATTCATCATTCATGTCAAGATACAGAGTGTCGGATCTCTTGAATATAGACCACGATTCGTATGAACTCAATCAGGATTTCTAACAAAATATACCCCAACACCATTGTCGACTTCCGCATAGGCCTACCACATGGAGAAAGTCCGAACACCGTTTCACGAAAAACAAAAAAATTAGTACGTCATGACGCGATATAATTTTAAGTTCATTGAAAAAAAAAGGTGAGTGACAATTGTATGTTTTACGCCCGAAATACGATAGAAATCAAGACGACCAACGAAAAAGTCTCTATACATTGGTACTCAAAATTGCCTCTTCACTGGAAGAGAAAAATTGGAGAAGTATTATTTATGATGAAATTGTCTTAAGTCCCGATATTCATATTTCCTCAAATATCCCGAGAACGGCACAAAATATCGAAAATCTGAATCGAAAGATACCCCAACACTCCTGTCGACTACCGCAACGACCTACCACATGGAGAAAGTCCGAACATTATATCACGAAAAACAAAAAAAAATGTATGACGTCATGACACAAATTAATTCTAAGTTCATTGAAAAATAAAGGTGAGTGACAATTCTATGTTTTTTGCCCAGAATTCGATATAAATCAAGACGATCAACGAAAAATTTTTTATACATTTTTACTAAAAATTGCCTCTTTTCTGGAAAAAAAAATTGGAAAAGTAATATTTTTGATGAGATTTTTTCAAGCCCCGATATTCATTTTTTCTGAAATATTTCGAGAACGGCACAAAACATCTAGAATATAAATCGAAAAATACTCCAACACCCTTGTCGACTTTCGCAAAGGCCTACTACATGGAGAAAGTTCGAACACCGTATCACGAGAAACAAAAAAATTAGTACGACGTCATGACGCGAAATGATTCAAAGTTCATTGAATAAAAAAGGTGAGTGACAAGTGTATGTTTTGTCGCCCGAAATTCGATAGGAATCAAGACGACCAACGAAAAAGTCTTCATAAATTGTTACTCAAAATTGCCTCTTCACTGGAAAAAAAAATGGAAAAGTATTATTTTTGTTGAAATTTTTCCCGATATTCATAATTCCTCAAATATCTCGAGAACGGCACCAAATATCGGAAATCTAAATCGGAATATGTTCGGTATTCGCGTGTTCTGTTCGATTTCTGATGATGCATAAATTATTATCATTAATTATCAATTCTTGATTACTCATTTCGTGAAATATCAGTTACAAGATTTCCCCCTTTATAACATTCTCGGCAATACCGATGAGATAACGATGGATATTTCCATGCCATTGGGTTGTTGAGTGAATTGTCAGTGTCAACGAAAAATATCATTCTCGACATCAATATTCTCCCATCGAGATCAAGTGTTATATTCGCACCCAATAGCCGTAAGCAAGCAGAGTTCGAACCCCAAACGGAATCACCTGATGCCCATTCGCTGCAGCTAGAAGAAGCTAATCCATAGAACCTGCCGGAAGAAAGGTAAGGATTTCTTGTAATCTGTCGGTAACTTTCAATTTGATCTAAGCGTATACAGTCCACTTAGCATACTCAGACATAAATTGGTCCTTCGAGCCGTATTTGAAGGTTCCTGGCCTGATTTGTGGATTCATAATAATTTATGCATGATTAGTGACTTCTTGTGCAGCATATCTATGCTATAACACGCGAATCACGACATATTCTCTATCTTGATTAGCCGAAAACTCAAGTATAAGCAAACTATCTGTATTGCTCTGTGCATCTGCGCGAATATTATTTGCTTGATTGAAGTTATTTTGGCTCGAGTAATTAGACTACTGAGTGTTCACCTCATATCAGAACTAGAAATTAAGCTATGGCATCGGACGCAAAAAAACTGGAACAATTGATTGCTCTAAGATCTACTGAGGTAATAAAATTAAATGAAAAAAAGAGGGTAGCTGAGTTATGTCTTGAAGATCGATCTTATCACAATAAGTTCAAGTGCAGACCTGAATTGCTAGAATCAAGTTATGAAACATTCAATAAACATCACTCATCTATAATTTCTTCAGTATCCGCACAGGAAGATGGTGATCTAGCGCCCCAAAATGAGATTTTCTCAATTTTCTAAAATGATTACTTTGATTGCCAGGCTATATATATGCAGCTCTTTGATGATATTCACCACTTTAAACTGAATAACCTTGAAACGACAGCATCTAGCTCACGTCAACAAAATGTAAAACTTCCTAAAATTGAACTTCCAAGATTTGACGACGATCTCAAATCCTGGCATACATTCAAGGATATGTTCGATTCTCTCATTCACCACAATGATGCACTTTCAAGCGTAGAAAAGTTCAATTATCTCATAACTTCATTGCGCAATGCACCGTTAACCCTGGTCAAATGTACTCCACTGACAGCTCAGAACTACATAGTTGCCTACAATGCATTGAATGAACGGTATGATAATAAACGCTTGATTGCTACATCTCATTGGCACGCGATCGAACAAACGAAGAAGCTTATAAATAATGACAACTCTCAAAGTCTACGTGTTCTCTTGGACACATATTCCGAAAATGTTTCGGTGCTAGAAAACCTTGGGTTTCCTGTGAAAAAATGGGATTTTGTGCTTTTCAATATGCTGTTCGATCGCGTGGATAATAATACTGCCACTCGGTTTGAACTCGAATGTGGTTCAAACTTACAAGACGAAAACTTTTATGCAACTCTAAAGAATTTCCTGAATTAACAATGCTCCGCATTGGACTCTGTGAATAATTCTATCCCAAGCTCTTCTAAGAAATACGACTATCCTAAGATGGAAGAAAATGTCCCATTCTCTCACTCTCCTAAACCCAAATTCTCATCTCTGGTCGTTGGGTCTAATAGCAAAAACTCTTGTCAGTTATGTATTGAAGATCACAATATATTGTCGCGAGCCGGCCTATTCATTAATACCCTGCTTTTCAAACAAAAAAAAAACTTCCACCAATTCTCCAATGAATTGTGGAAAGTTCTTATACATCCTGGAAACTATTCAAAATATTAATCGAGTAAAAAAAAATAAAGAAGTGTTTAATTGTTATTCCTCAGTGTATACCTACGAACAAAACTTTATTTCAGAAGAGAAAAAGAGACAAAAAAAAATGTAAATCGTATTACCTAGTTATATTATATGGATATAAAAAAAAATTGAGTCAGTTATGTAAAATAAGAATGAATACGAATTGAATCCAACCACGTCAAATGTCACTGACACTGCACATCACCAAACAAATTATCTTGGAGACGGTCCTGTCCCTTGACTTCCAGTCCCACACACGCCCACGATATCAGCCGCTGAGCGTGAGTACTGCAAAGTAAACTGTAGTAGCCGACGGGATCCTGACGCGACCTACTCATCATTCCGGTACTCCCATCGCTCTCTGCTAGATGTCCCTGTTGCATATCTAAATTCATACGTTTCTCTTCACAGATCCTTGCATCAGCTTAACAAAAAAACCATGAGAAACGGAGTGATCCTCAACTATCTAATGTGTCAGCCATCGTTCTACTCAGTCCGAACGATTTTTGACACTTTTGAGGTCTAGCACCCTGAGTTGTCCTCTGCTAGGTGGCGCTGTTGCTTATTAACACTGAGCATGGAATATCTGCACTGGTTCTGCACTGGTTGTTGGGATTTGATGAAAACGAAGTGGCCCTCAACTGTCTAATATGTCAGCCATCGCTCTACTCAGTTCGAACGATTTTTGACACTTTTGAGGTCTAACGCCACACCTCGTTTTTCGCTGGAATTTTGGTTGAAAACATCGACCAACAAATCGATAAATCATTCAATAGTGATAGTAATAAGCAAGCAGTCAAGTCTCTGGAAGATGTCTCATTATTGGGTATGTTTATTTTCGTATCCACTTATTTGTCCCAGTGACCTAGTGTTCACACCAACTCCTTGTAGGTGTATATCAAATTACAAGCTATAGCCACAGATAACCGTGCCGGACAAGGTGATTAACTCCGTAAGTATCTCATTCCCATCGTATGAGAATAGTGTTATTGATTTCATTCTGCTCTATTGGCATTTTTGCTGTAGATCGATATGTTATGGGATGCCGAGTGTTATGGAATAGACTTCAGATTGTTGGTTTCACCTCTACAGTTCTACTGGGATCCGGGACTGGTCGGTCTGGACTCTGGGATCCTCCCATTCCAGAGAAAGCAATTCTCCAGGTTGAATGGATTTCTAGGGCAGCCATCTGTCTCCTTGCACCAGTGTCGGCCGTGGTTGGTTGCATTCTCTCACACATGAAAAGAAAATAACGAAACGCAAGTACGTCCTTTATGATAAAATATCATTTTTACATTTACTTGGGTATATATAAGCTACTATGGGTGTTTATTTCCAAGAAGTAGAAATTGATAATTTTGTATTGTGAGATTGAAAAAGATAAAACCATATTTTTGAAGTACTTATCATTCATTTCTGCTTCTTGTTTCATAAATATTGCTACAGTGCACTCAATAAGGTTACCTAAATAGTACTATATCTGCTACCAAACCCCAAAAAATTGAATATAACCTAAGCTCATCCCATTTGAGCATGATGAGATACTAACACAAATATTCAATAAAGAAATAAAAAACTAAATAAAAATCAGCGAATACCCTCCATCCTTTTAACATGATAAATTCTCAACCTAGTGTACATATACATTCTTAGATATGTTTTCATTTTATTAATAACCTTAATTTTCATTTCTTTCAATCACCAGGGGCAAAACAACATCAATTAATTATTGATACTTCTATATTTCACAAACATTTCTACCTCATATTTTCGTTACTCTTCTACCTTCTATATAATTCAACTACAGGGATTCTCATAAATACATCATTAATTTCTATTTTTCATCTTCTTTTTTATTTTTCTATCTCCCTTACTTCTTAATTTTTAGTATTGTTTCAAAGCATATTTTCCCATAGCTATGCACTGATTTCTTATTAGTCTTTCCCTTCATAAAATAATCTAATCCATATGTCATGTTTGACTGGCCAGTCGAATATCAAACTTTGCTGCATAGTGATTTCTCAAGCACAGTTCCGGCCGGTGAACTTATAGAGTACTTGAAAAATTACCACTTCAACAATATTTGTTCTACATATCTATTCACTATCCTGATCGGAGTTTACTCTCATTTCCACATTACTTGCATTTTCTTCATGGCTCATATCCTCTAATCTTTTCAAAATACATCTTACGCTTTGCCCTGGTATCATTAAAATGCTTGGATCTAATTGGATAGTGCTTAACCCTAAGGAGGATGTATTCGCTCTAGGTGAGTGTGCTGGGGTCGAATTAATATTATTTTTGTTTTCAGATTTGGTATGCTGGCAGCATTTCTTCAGACACTGCATAGGAAACCAAAAAATACATCATGCTGTACCAATTGTAAAATAACTAATGAGAAGTTCCATCGAAAGACTAATCTGGATCATAAATCAAATACTGTTGATTGTCCCATTTTGAAAATTACTTTGGCTATTAGTAGAACAAAATATGAATAATATGAATACGATAAATCTCACAAAGCTCAATAATTTCGATTAACTTTATTTGAATATAAGGAGTTTGACAAACAACTCAGTGAAGTGGAGGTTATCTTGAAGAAATATGAAGGAACACATGTATTGGTTTTAACGGAAACCTGGTTGAAATCGAATGAAACTAATTATTTCAATATTCCAAATTTTTCAAGTATTCATCATTGTCGTGATAATAAACAAGGAGATGGCGTAGCAATTTACCTACGAAATGGGTTGAAATTTAAAAAAAATCATGAAAATTCGAAGAATGATCATAATAGAATTGAAATTGAAATTTCTCGATTTCGATCCAAATTGAAAATTATTGCTCTTTATAGACCTCCCCGTTCAAATTCGAATGAATTTAAACAGTACGTAGATGAATTTATGGGAAAAAATAAAAACCTCATCATTATAGGAGACATCAATATTAATTTACTAGCAGACAAAAAAGATATATTGAATTACACTAGTATTGTTGAAAGAAACGATTTCAATATTATCAACAAAATTGAAGCAAATTGTTATACTAGAAATCAAAATTACTCGTTTTAGTATTCTCGATCATATTTTAACGAATTGTCATCGACTGAATTTCAAAATTACATCAGAAAACACTTCATCAATTACTGATCATAGAATAATGTATACTTCTATCGAAAAATCTGATATAACTTTGAAAGAGTTCAAGAAACGTGAAATAACAATAATTGATTATCATAAATTCAAACAAATTGTTTTCGATGAATTGAGTAGAATCCAATGTGAGGAATTCCGAAATTCAATAGAGATTGTTTTGAAGGCTAAAAATCAGTCATCAAGGAAAATATACATTAGAACACGTGAAAACAATGATTGGATCAATGATAATATTATTCGAGGAATGAACATAAGAAATTCCAAATTCAAAAGACATAAACAACGAATTGATGATCAAGAACTTCATGATGAATATAAAATACGAAGAAATAAAGTAAATGCTAAGATAAAAAAGGCAAAGGCTCAATATATAAATAAGAAATTTGGATCTTCTGAAGGTGACCATAAGAAAATGTGGGACACTATGAATTATTGTATCAGAGGTACATCAAAATTAAAAAATAAAAAAGAGATTGATTCATTAAAAATCAAAAATAAAATAATTACTGACAATCTGGAAATAGCCAGTGCTATGAACGATCATTTCTCGAGTATTGGTAATAATTTAGCCAATGAAATCAATACATATTATAACAACATTCCAAAAGGAAAAAAAAACAATCCAGAATACAATGATTCTACAATGATTTTATTTCCAAATGATGAAAATGAAGTTATTGAAATAATTCATACTTTGAAGAACACAACATGTCCTGACTCTGAAGGTTTATCAACAAAAGATTTATTTGAATTAAAAAATATTCTGGCTGAACCCTTGACAAAATTAATCGATAATTATTTTGTATTAGGTATTTTTCCATATGAATTGAAACATGCTTCACTTAGACCAATATTCAGAAGTGTTGATGCTGAAGATCCAGAAAATTACAGACCAATAGCTATATTAAGCATATTTTCGAGAATATTTGAAAAAATTTGGAAGAAGCGTATTGAATATTTCATAAACAAAAAATATAGTTTTGATAATAATCAGTTCGGATTCCAAGAAAATAGTAGTAAACAAGCAGTAGTACTACAAGTAGTACGAAAAATTCAAGAAGGACTTGATACGGGAAATTACGTTGTAGCTATTTTCATTGACCTTGAAAAGGCATTTGATACAGTTGACCATAAGAATGTCTTAGAATACTTGGAATCGATGGAACTCAGAGGCATTGTAAAAAATCTTTTGAAATCTCATCTTGCGAATAGGACAATCAGCACTAAATGTAATATGTCAGAGTCTAATAAATTTCCAATAAGTAAAGGTGTTCCACAGGGATATGTTTTAGGGCCCATCTTGTATTTATTATAAACTACTCAACACTAATTTCGTCGCACACCAAAATGTCGCCCCTGTTATAATGTGAATAACTTTTTTCAGTTTAGAACAATTTGAATTTGGTTCACACTGTTCGATAGCCCAATCCTTCAGCTATAATCTCGTACTTCATTGAAACATAAGGGTATTCACATAAAATCTCTACATGGTGTTTTCCGACACTGTGCAAAATTTCGGAATATTCAAAAGGCTCTCAAATGGTGAAGAAATTTTTTTTCTCAACTTCGACAACAGAGGCATGAAGATGATCTTATTACCTCGAGATGTTACGCGAATCAACTTCCTATCTCTCTTATTTACAGAGTGATCTCAAAAAATCAACTTTTTGGTTTTGCAGCTATAACTTTTTTCCACGTCAACCGATTTTAGAAATCTTAGGCTCATTTTGAAGATAAAACTTCAGATGAAGAGATCTGGATATCAGAATTGACTCAAGATGGCTATCAAAGTTCTAGAGTTTTCTTGAAAGTGATCCAAATCTGGAACGCCCTTCGAATCTCGGTTGGGAGGAGAATTGGATGAAAATCAACTTGTTCTCGGAAAAACAATTCATTCTGGATGCGTCCATATTTTCCTCGCTCTCAGTAGTCAAGGAAGTGCGTGAGAAAACACAATTGAAACATGTTCTTGCAGAAACATCAGATCATTTCTCCTCTGTAATGCATGGCCCGTAACCAACGTTACAAGAATCACAGTAAGTGACTAACAAGTCAGGTTAGACGTCGTTTTCGAATCATAAACAGATTTCGATAGTTTTGATGCCGCATCTAACGCGAATGTGGGTGACAACTTTGTTCTCGTTGATGACAATGCGAGACCGCATAGGGTTGTTGGTACATCATTTATGATGAGCCTTAGCTGGTCGGGTTTGTCAGTCCATTGTGATTCTTGTAACGTTGGTTACGGGCCATGCATTACAGAGGAGAAATGGTTTGATGTTTTTGCAAGAACATGTTTCAATTGTGTTTTCTCACGCACAATTCTTGACTACTGAGAGCGAGGAAAATATGGACGCAACCAGAATGAATTGTTTTTTCGAGAAAAAGTTGATTTCCATTCAATTCTCCTCCCAACCGAGATTCGGAGGGCGTTCCAGATTTGGGTCACTCTCAAGAAAACTCTAGATCTCTGATAGCCATCTTGAGTCAATTCTGATATTCAGATCTCTTCATCTGAAGTTTTATCTTCAAAATGAGCCTAAGATTTCTAAAATCGGTTGACGTGGAAAAAAGTTATGGCTGCAAAACCAAAAAGTTGATTTTTTGAGATCACTCTGTAAATAAGAGAGATAGGAAGTTGATTCGCGGAACATCTCGAAGTAATGAGATCATCTTCATGCCTCTGTTGTCGAAGTTGAGAAAAAAATTTTTTTCACCATTTGAGAGCCTTTTGAATATTCCGAAATTTTGCACAGTGTCGGAAAACACCATGTAGAGATTTTATGTGAATACCCTTATGTTTCAATGAAGTACGAGATTATAGCTGAAGGACTGGGCTATCGAACAGTGTGAACCAAATTCAAATTGTTTCAAACTGAAAAAAGTTATTCACATTATAACAGGGGCTACATTTTGGTGTGCGACGAAATTAGTGTTGAGTAGTTTATATTCAAAATATTTCTAAAATTGGATTGTCAGGTAATTATACTATATATGCAGATGATAATGTACTTCTATACGGAAACAAAAACCCCATCATTCTAGAAAATATTATTAACGATGATTTGAACAAATTCGAAAAATGGCTTTATTCAAACATTTCATCAATTAACATCAATAAAACTGAATATATAATATTCCATCAAAGAAATAAACAAAATATTAGTCTCAATCTCCAGATTAAAAATGAAGTATTGAAGAGCTACACAAATAAAGTATCTTGGTTTCTGAATTGATGAAAAATTGAAATGGGACAAGCATATAGAGGTTCTGATACAAAAAATATCTCCAATCATTGGAGCTTTGCGAAGATGTCCTGAACTTGACAAAGGAGTCATAAACATAGTACTTCATTCTCATATACTCAGTCGTATTACCTATATGATAAACGTTTGGGGATCTTATTGTTCAAAAAATTATTTCAGTAAAATATCTGCACTTTATAAAAAAGCACTGAAAGTATTGTATCGCCTTTCATTTGATATCCCAACGAATTTTCTTTATGCGATAACAGAAAAATGTTCATATGATGAATTATATGAAATAGATTCTCTTAAAGTTTCATATAATATAATAAACAATAATCCGAAATCCAATTTTGTTTTGGTAAGAAACTCAGAAATTTATGTTCATCACACGAGACAATTAAACTTATTTCATCTTGGTTCTGCTACCCTGTATTGATATATCTATTATATAATTATATTGATTGGATTATTATAATTATATTGATTGAATCATGTTGGATCGATTAACTCGGCTATCTGTGCAAGATTTTCTTGTTTGTGATCACTCGTTTACATCGAAATTTATAGGAAATACCAGAGGGACTGAAGAATATTCACAATTGTTCGTTTTGTCTAAATTTTCAGATGTTCTGTTGTTCTAGGGGTTGGTGGTCTTTCAAGTTTCTCCCAATTATCGTCAAAATCGAAATACGTATACTCTTTTCTGCTTATAGGACTACTAGGACCAATATCTCGTGTTGTTGCCGGTTTTTCGGGAGGGATAACTTCACGAATTGGGCTACAATTACACTCTTGTGCCCTTTTCAATTTTAAAGTATCCCTCTGTTTCTTACTTGGTCGTTTCAAACCCATTCAAATGAAAATATTCCATAAAAACAATAAAAAACTCTTGATGATGTAACGAAAAATAATATGGTGCTCAAGGGGGTGATAGTGTAAGCTCAGTACTCACTGTATAGCATATTCATTGTTCCAAATTCTAAATACATCACCGTATTATGCTTGTGTAAATTAAACACGCAACATAAGCCAAGATGTATAAGAATTTTTCGATATTTGGTTGTGTCACCAATTCCCAAATACTCCGGATATTGTGCTTGTGTAGGTGAAACACGCAACAAAATACCAAGATGTATGAAGGAATTTGTTCATAGGTTATGTTCTATTTTCAATGACACAGCCTCTTTATCTCGAATATCTATAGCCTTCCTGAGATCTACCCAAAAATTTAATAATAATGAGAAAAATTATCGTTTGTACAAAAAAAAATTACACAATTCACCACTCAATCTTACCCTAAGTATGGTTTATTATGGCTGCTCGGTTTATAAGAAAAATGATGAAAATATATTTATATATGTATAGTCATATAGTGAAATTTTATTCCCTGTACTTGTTTCTTTGCCAGGAGATTCATGAACCTTTACAGGGCGTTCAACATAATATCATATACCTGTCAATATAGTGAATTGCGAAACGAGCTCCAATCTTTCAGATATGAGTAGAAGGATATGAAATATAGAACCTATATACTAAGGACGAAATCGTAAAAAAAAAGAGAAGAAATATGTTTGTTATAAAAAAAAACCCTGGTATTATCCAATGGTGACTGGTTTACTTGTGGAGCATAGTCTAAGGTGGACTTGAAGAATACATGGAAGCTTCAGGTGACTTCGGTGATGTGCAGAGGCACATTAACTATTGCTTCTTGGACATGGACCAAATGGAGACATCCATGATGAAAAACGGTGCAGCATCCTCAGTAGTTGCAGTAGCAGCAAAGACGGCGGCCAAACAGCAACCAGATGTTGGTCAAAATCAGTGGCAAGGCAAGTCCAGAAATAGAGGCAATATCAGTCGATAGAAAAACCCTATAAGAGATTGATGGTTTCAATTACCATGCCTCTCAGGAACAAAAGCATGAAGATGTTTTAGGAAGTAACTCACCTCTGATCGTTAGAGGGTTTTCTTGAAGTATTCATCGGCGTTGGTGACTTCTTATCAAAATGATGACCCATGTGGACACCGCCTTCTTCGAAATGGGGCTTCCAACCACGAGACCGGCATGAAGAGAAAATGTGTCCAATCGGGAATCCAAGAAGCGTGGTGTCGAACCAGCTAGGCATAATCGCCCTATCCTTTGATTTTCGTTCCAAAATCTACAGCCAGAACCTAACATGAGGTATTTTTTTTCAAAGAGAAAAAAAAAATCAAGTGCTCGAGAACTCACCATGCTTCGACGAAACCAAGAACGGAAATGAAAATGACGAAAGATGAAAGTCAAAAAGTCAAAATGTCCAACTTTGTTTTTGACAATTTTATCGGCCTTGAAATTAACACAAAATCACAAAACAAACTCATCTGCATGAAAATCAGAGATTCGAAACAGATCCATGACACTGACAATAAATGACGTCATTACAGAAACTTTCATAGGAAATATATGGGACTGGTTCAGGACTGGTGTACAATCCGTGAATTATTGTGAATAATGACCTTGGGTTACTGCTACATCCGGATACTTGGCCATAAAGGAACTGTCCTATTATGATTCGAGTAAATGAAATTCAAATTGTTGACATTGGAGATGTATAACCCTTGTATTTTCGACAAGTAAACATTGGACAATCACCTGTAGATATTGGATTTAAAAAAAAAACAATTATTTTATGAAGTAAACCCATATGAATATACAATATGTACACTTGAGAGGTAAGTGTAAAGTAGTTTCTTGATGTTTCCTGTTAACTTTTCACACCACTGTCTGATCAAAATTTCACCAACATTCCTTTCTTCTCAGGTTTTTATAGGCTGAAAATCATTCAACTACGTCTCCCTAGGATGGGATTACAGAAAGAGTTTGATAATTTTAACTTGGTAAGTTGGTTCGGCTTCTTGTTTCACACCTGTGTTACTATGTGACCTTATGTTTATTTTTGTGTTCATTTTTATATAGATTAAATAACTGCTTTATTCCCCCCAGGACACCAATATGCCGCCAGGATAGAACACAGACTGAAGCAATGCATAATAGTAGTGATTCTTGGCCGGTTCTACAGCCTCTAAAGGTCATTTGAAGGGTAATTATCGCAATTACAATTCTAATTACCAGAGGCTGAGACCGACCAAGGTCGAAGGTACTTGTTCAATTGAATCAATGGAATAAGTCATATGACCATGAGTGTATTATGCTGAAATTGTATGTTATTGACGAATACTCATTATCCGAACTTGAAAGATAATCATATGAATACGTGTATGCGGTGATGCAAGGTGAAATCGTGGTTGATGGTGACCTTGAGATTACTTCAGATTCATATACATTACAGAGATCGAATCCAGTTGCTAGGTATCCTAACTCCAGCTGTCGTGGTACCCCACTGACTAGAAAACGGTGTGTTTCATGCTAGATGGATAAGAGTGGGGGGTTGTTTCCATTTCCCATAAATCCCCTCTACTTTCAAGAGTATATAAAGGGCTAGAGCCATTCTAACTCATCATTCGATATCTTAAAATCCCTTAGAGTGGTTGTTGTGCTAGAATTGAAGTCAGCATCACCGAATCCTGTGTAATCTAAGTCGAGGTAAAATTATTTTACAATTATCGTATTATTCCAAAAATATTATCATTGAAATGTCTGTTGGAAAACTAGATCTAGAAAAAATCAATGAGATGATAAATCGAACATGACAAGAATTCCAAACTATTTCATTATCTTCATTGGCTGTGAACAAGAAATACCGCCTAGAGAAGGTCACTGTTCTATCTACGACATATGGGCGATCTAGTTTATTGTTATTATCTGATGAGGGTAACAAATTCGAAACATGGTTACCAAAGCGAGTGACAAATCGATTGAGTGATGATATAATCAATGAACTGAACTCCCCTGATAGTCAATTCAGCTTGAAATATTTGGGAGAGAGTTTACCTAGCTTCGTCTTAGATGAATAGTTTTGTCAAAATATCATTTCATTTCATATGACTATAGTGATAATAGTTGGGAATAATATATATTATGCTTTTGAGTGTATGATAAATTGACATTCATCATACAGGGCGTGGAAATGAATTCTGAATTGAGACTCTATCACGAATCTGCGATTAGAGGTCTATAAAAATCACAAGTTTCCATCGTTCAAGTTTGAACCCCCTGATTGGGTATGAAAGTGTTGAAAAGGAATATTCTCAGATAAATTATGAACATACAAAAATGGATATATATTTATATAAAACAATACATTGAGAATTCGCATTCTCTATGTGATGAGAATATTTACTCTTTTTCAGTTAATTCAATAGAAAACAACTACTTTCCTGGCTATATGCCACGACGAACATTGAATTATATCTATTGAACACACACGATAAGAGTTTGAAAATAAAATATAAAAATTTCTGGAAAGTAGTTGTTTTCTGTTGAATATTCAGAATGATGTGTGTATATACATATTTTTGTCTGAAGGAGAATGCAAATTCTCAATTTCAGAAATTTTTATATTTTATTTTCAAACTCTTATCGTGTGTGTTCAATAGATATAATTCAATGTTCGTCGTGGCATATAGCCAGGAAAGTAGTTGTTTTCTATTGAATTAACTGAAAAAGAGTAAATATTCTCATCACATAGAGAATGCGAATTCTCAATGTATTGTTTTATATAAATATATATCCATTTTTGTATGTTCATAATTTATCTGAGAATATTCCTTTTCAATATATATTATATTGTGAAATATTTTCCTCTCAGATTATATACCAATCTTTTATCGTTGAAATAATCCCACTGATGTGAGTATGATAATTTCATCAGTATTATTATTATCATAACCTAAACTGTTCACGTTTTCAGTGATTTTGGTACGTCAATATGTGGATGCAATACTCTCGA
Source organism: Phaedon cochleariae (assembly GCA_918026855.4). NCBI lineage: Eukaryota > Metazoa > Arthropoda > Insecta > Coleoptera > Chrysomelidae > Phaedon > Phaedon cochleariae. Next base: position 21,342,556 of record OU896716.1, on the reverse strand, counting down.
CAAGGATGGCCAGAAGCAACAGATATAAAATCAGCAATTGACCGACTAAGATGTGAGTTCGATGACCTTAGTTTTGATGCTCTACATTCCACCAACTATGATATGAATATTTGTTTTGATGACGATGCTATACAGAGATGTATGCGACTTCATGAAAAGTATAATGCTGGTTCCGGTATATGTAATAAATTCATATATGGAAGTATGAACTTGGTACAATTTTGTGAGCAACTTGTTGATGTTGACTTACGCGAATTCCTCTTCCAATTGGCACCACACTTACCGAAAGACATCTGTGAGGAATTCCATCTACATGAAGATAATGAAGAATGTACATAAAAGAATTGATTTATGTTATAATCATAATGAATAAAACAAATATGACTCATGAATCTGTTTTATTTCTGCAGAATATCAGGAATACATTATAATAAAAGAAGAATAAGTATAAAAAATTATTAGACTAACTTGATACATGATTCTATCATAGTTATATATTTCAACTACCATACTTCATTTCCATTAGACAGATCCCGTTTGAACAGTGCCATCTAGGGCGCTGTATGTCATACATGCGTCATGTATGATTAATGCATATACTCTCGTATTTTCTGGAAACTTGGTTTTGCGAGTCTCGAATTCTAATTTTATGTCCACTGTAGAAGTCTTTATAGCATCCGGTTGATGACAGCAGTCAATGATGAATAGGGGGTTGTCACGAAACTCTCCGATGGTCATCATGGGCTCACTCATATCTTTATCATAATAGTTCCGCTTGAATTGTTCGTACGCATAGTAAGCTGGTGAGTAAAGCTTTTTACCAAAATCAAGATTCCACCTTTCATATGGATATACTTCTGAGTTGAGATATAGACGAATATTGTTAACATCAGCATGTTTGAATTTTGTTGCATCTTTTGATCTATCATTGAGATCGTTAGTGTGTTGAAATCCAATAATTATATATCGAGGGCGTTCGAGACTATTCGTTGTTTTTATTGCCCAAATATCTGAGGCAGTGTCTCGTAGTGATGGTAATTCATACAGATCCCACATTCGGTATGCTAACTTGACCTTAGCTGTATTAGTTTTATTTATTCGATTGCGCAATTTGAGCTTCTGTCGATCTTCTGGCATGATGTGTTTGATTTTCCATTCTATCTTACTTATCTTCAAATCAGCATCAACCTCTCCAATATATGAGTTTTTGAATGTGCGAGCAATTATAAGTATGAGCTCTTGTTTTACATTCAGAATTCCTTTGGTGTAATCTTCAGCAAAGCCCATCAGGTACTTCAAAGGTAATTTTCCACTAAAGATGTGACTTTGGGAGTCCAAAATATCTTGTGATTCTTGTTTGAGACCCCATCCAGTAGTTTGAAGCGATGTCATATGCGTTTGTCCATATGAAATCATAGTTTCCATCGTAGTAGTTATACCAGGCTTTCGAATTACAGCTACTTGTTCACCTCCCATTTCATAACGAATCTCATCAAAGAGGAATGCAAGTGCATTATTAGATGAATAACAAACTTTGGTAGAATCAGTAGGAGTGAATTTACCTTCGATATATATGAAACTTCCTGCGATGTCCAGTATCAAATCTTGGAAGTTGATAGGAATTCGAATTTCGTCTGAATTTTTATAATATGGTGAACCATATGGCTTGTATGTGTGTTCATGGAGACTAATTAATGAGTGATCCAGAATTGGCTCATCAAAAACATTCAATTTTTCACTAGTAGTATGGGCCACCATGTTGTTAGTATTTTTCTCGTAATTTCAGTCCAACAATATTCTTGAGAAAATTTCGATCGTCCGCTAATAGCTTATATCTTGACTGCTCGGGATGACGACGTGAAATGAACTTGGAATTGCTCTTGCTCTTCCTTATATGTGTTTGGAAATCTGATGACATCCTATCAGAACGTCTGAATGAAAATCCCATCGTTGATAACTCACGATAATTTCCTTAGTTCCAATTTCAATATTATTTTCTCTCCTCGGAAATCTATTAAGGCACCGTTATCATCCAAGATACTCAGAGTGATGTTGTCAATGAACTGACATCCTTCAGGTCTCACCGGCATATAAATGATATTCTGCGGCTCCTTAGATAATTTGTACCCTGGTTCTACATCTATGTCGAATTCGAATGAAGTATGTGCTTCTTCACCATTGAAATATGCTCCAGACGTAATATTGCAATCGACTCGAATAATTCTTACTCGCATGATGTTCACGGGTAATGTCGATTCATGTCGTTTATTTGCTTCCAAGCACAAAGCTTCGAATCCTAAAAGAGATGCCATGGAATTCTCATGTGTTAAATCAATCTCAAATTTAGACTGAATTTCGCATTTCAAAGTATTATTGTTAGCATGTAATGGAAATATCGAATGTATATCATTAATCGATGTATTCATTTTAATTTTCATTATATTTTTAATAGCTCTATTGATTTCATCGATCTCGTAGACTCCTGGAGGGATTGATATAGTAACAGGTGGATCATCTGCCTTTATTCTGTAACTGATTATATTATTTTTCTCGTCTACATTGAAAATGGAATTGTATGAGTAAAATCCATGCAATCCCAATCCATAACGACTGTTCACATCTAATTCGATTGGTAGGAAGAAGTTTGCACTCAATACACTCGTTTCTCCACTCTATGTCAATGTTCTCGACATGACTGATGACATTGAACTGATGAGCAGATTCTTCATCATCTCATTTCATTGACCACATATTATGACGTCAATCATCATACATAAATCAAGACACTTCTTCAATTCCTGAAAATATATCAGAATAAATTATCAAGTGATGAAGTTAATATATGAGGAAAATTGGAAGTTTAATAAAGAAGAAAAAATACGTTGTGTAGTTTTGAGAATATTTATTACTCGATAATAACAATTTGGTAAACACAAATGGTTGATTCATGATATCGAAGAGGAAATATTACGTTATTTGATTTATTGTTGTTTGCAGCATGAAGAATTTTGCTTCTTCATTTCAGCAGGTTTGCACTCTATCTCATTATTAGCTCCTACGTTGATATCCCTTATATTACAATAGCAACAGAATATTCTTCTAGGTGTTGGTCCATCGTTAACATCATTGGTCACATTTTCATCATGATGTTCATCACAGTACTGATATTTCAAAATATCTATATCGTTTTGTAAATGTATAGGTAGCTTATCCCATACCATAATTATCTCATGTGGAGTACAAGCGATTATTACTTCTTTCGGCATATCAGTAATCTCTTCTTTCGTCATTTTCAATAAGCTTCCTACTTTAGAAAAGGCTTTCAAGGAATGTCCCATACGTTTGATACTCTCGCGATCCATGAGTGATCTGATAATTCTATGTATCACTGATAGTGGACAGAAACTTCAAGCACAAATGTCCACACCAGACTGTATTGTATTTCTGTTTACGATCATAATTGTATAGTATTTTGAATTTTGCTGTTGAGCCACTATGAAAATATTGAACTAACTCCTTAGGTGGGGGTAAATCACCATAGCTATCGAAGTATTCGATTACCCTACCACGTTTGCTATATGCAACCCAGTGAGTGCCAGGGCCTCTGATTGTATCTAGATTTATGATGGCAGATTCGTCGCGAGATGGCCCAGAAGGAGGTAAACTGTCACGCATGAAAACACCTCGAAAATTGGAAAGCTTTGCCTGTTGTGCAAAATTTTCAATATCGATATTGCTCAAAGGTCTCCGAGGTAGGGAGTCTATTAGTTTTTTGAATTCGGTGATTTTAGGAAGATACCTAGTCCTTTTCTATAGGGTTTCAAATAAACACCTTTGCCACTCTTTCCAATCGCAATGGCCTCCATGTTTCGATTGTGGCGATTTGCTTCAATGAGCTGTTCTCTACTTGATTTAGCTGCCTGAACAGCTTTAGTAATTACTGCAGCTGCTCCTGCGATACTTCCTAGAGCAGATAAGCCTGCAAATATTGGTATAAGTGGGAGAATGCCTCCAACCTTGGGTATTGGAATTACGCGAGGAGTGCGAATATTCTTCTTTCCTCCAGCAACTTTCAAATATTTTTGAGCAGCTGCTAAGGCAATAGTCGTCGCTTTCTTCATATTCTTTGCGAGTTTTGTATTTCCACCTGCTAGACGAAGAGCTCCTCGAACTTTGTGAACTATTTCCGATCCGAAAGCTATTTTTCGTGTTTTTTTTCCTCTACGTTTGAATTTCTTGACTTTACGACAACCCATGCCAAAACGTCGTTTTCCTTTCATTATATTGGTCACCAACCAAGCAGCACTCCTTTCTCCTACGCTCGCGTCTCTTGACTTTGCTCTTTCCCACGCTGCTAACTCTAATTGTTCATCTGCTTTATGTCTAGCTGCAAGATCGCTATGATTCTGAGAGTAAGCAATATCGTGTTTCTTACATGCGATATCCAACTGATTTATTCCAGGATCTCCTCTTGCTAATCGCTTCTGCAATTTGGTTCCAGGACCACAGTACTGATAACCACCAGGTATATGTAATTCGAATGGAAGTTTATTGATTAGTGTATTAACGAAACCTCTACCACTTTTGATCAGTTTAGGTGAAGTTATACGTCTGCACCGTTTGACTATCATCATATGAATGAGAAGTTTCTCACGTATCCACATTCATATATCATTCGACTACCAAACGATGCACATTGTTAAACAGAAGGAACACTTCGTTGTGGATAATTGGGATAGAAAAATTGGATATGGAAATGGAAAAGAGAATTTGTCACGACATGGTAATTTATTACCTTCTACTGTCCGTGGCCTCATCATCGGTCCATCTAATTGCGGCAAAACAAATGTGATGATATCTTTGTTGACTCACCCTCATGGCCTGCGCTTTGCAAACGTATATTTATACTCCAAGTCACTTAATCAACCAAAGTATAAATATCTACATAATGTATTGGAACCGATAAGTGGACTGGGATTCTTTACATTCAGTAATAATACAGAGGTGATGAATCCATCGGAAGCCAAACCAGATTCCATATTCATTTTTGATGATGTGATAAGTGAAAATCAAGATGTTATCCGATCATATTTCAGTATGGGTCATCATAGACAGGTGGACTGTTTCTATTTAGCACAAACATACTCAAGAATTCCAAAACAATTTATCCGCGACAACTCCAACTTCATAGTTATATTCAAGCAAGATGTGACAAATTTGCAACACATTTTTTCTGATCATGTTTCACCGGATGTGACTTTCAAAGAATTTCAGGATATGTGTGGAGAATGTTGGAGAGATAATCACGGCTTTCTTGTCATTGACAAAGACAGTGAGATATGTAATGGTCGCTATAGAAAAGGATTCGATAGCTTTATATATCCTTGAAAATAACGAAGACCAGTCAATTGATTCCCAATCGTCACAGGAGTTGCACGTGCTGGGTAATGATGAAGATAAAAATGGAAGAAAAAACAGAGCGTGACATGAAATTGAAACGACAATTGATCGAAGCGACGGATGCAGTAAGACAGCAATTCAATACTATCAAGAGTAATCGTACCGAAAATCTGATGTCTCTCGAGAAAATATATGAACCTATAACAAAACCGCTCAATGTTATATCTGCTGCAACCGTAGCAAAACCAAAAATCGAAAATTTGCCGTCGGTCACCGAAACAAGTATACCCGTCTCGAATAATACATCTTATATCCCATTATCAGCAAGTACACCGAAATATAACGGCCGTAGTGATAATACCGAATTTTATTCGCCTTCATGGAAAACTAATATCGTACCCGATCCCACAGAATCACATCTCATGGATACGCCACCTTCGTCAACAATATCTTCAATGAATGGACACATTGAAAATTTATTATCTGGGGACTCACGCTATGACAAAGCATATGGTGTTCATATAGATTCCAAAACAAAACGACTGAAGATTGGTAAAGCTGAAGTGAGTTTTCCTATAGGAAACATCATAATTCGAATAGGTAAAACACAGAAACAGTGTGCAGCTGATCTACAATTATATGATATGATATTCCTCAAGAAACCACCAGAAAATATTAGAGGTGAAAATATGAAATCATTTGCCGCTATAATGCAACTGACACGAGCACCATACAAGAACTACGATCTCAGGCAAGGGCTCAATACATCAAGTTCGAAGAAATATTATGAATTAATCAAACCATCAGTTCGTACTCCTTATGAAATGAGGAAAAAGAAAGGTGGAAAACTGAAGCAGTGTCTATCAAAAAAATTGTACACTACGTCGAAAAAGGAGTATGTATATTGGAATAGACCCAAAGAACTGGTGGATCGATTGAGATTATTATGGAGTTCGAAGATGGCTGGACATACTGGACATACCAACGAAATCATATCTATAATTGAAGAGTTGCGAGAAGAAGGTATAGTATACTAGATTCGATAGCTATATCAAGAGAACATTATGATAGAGCTCATCAGTTATAATTTACATTCGAATCGAGATAGATCCATAGACGAAGTGAAGATATGAATGATATTAAACGACAAATCGCAAAGGAACTACATAGATCTGCTCGCCGCAACTTCAGAAGAAGAAGAACAATCATCAAAGGATTTGCTGATTTGTGGCAGATCGATCTTGCTGAAATGCAACAATATGCAGAGTTGAATAATGGATATAGATATATTCTCTTCGTGATTGACTGTTTTTCTAAATATCTATGGACTGAACCAATCAAGAACAAAACAGGAGAGGGAGTTAGTAAAGCTATGGAAAAAATTCTGAAAGAAGCGAAATACTCACCAAAACATATTCAAAGTGATGCTGGAACAGAATTTTCCAATCGCTGGTTCAAGAAATTGATGAAAAAATATGAAATCAATCATTACACTACATACAGTACGAAAAAAGCTGCTATCGTTGAGCGGGTCATCAGAACTCTGAAGAAATGGATGTATGAAGAATTCTCAGCTATAGGTGAACATGTATGGTTAGGCATATTACCTGAACTAAACCACAGATATGATGATAAAAAACATCGCACCATCGGAATGAGACCTGTAGATGTTTTACCTTCAACACAGATAGAAGCATATAGTCACCCGAAAATAGCTTTTAAGCCAAAATTTAAAGAAGGTGAAATTGTCAGAATAAGCAAGTACAAAGGTGTTTTTGAAAAAGGATACACTGCGAACTTCTCAACAGAACTCTTCGAAATCACTACAGTGAAAAGAACTGATCCAACTACTTACTTACTTAAAGACATGGAGGGAAATCCAATCAAAGGATGTTTTTATGAAATGGAATTACTTAAAACGTTTAATCCCAACGTATATTTGGTTGAGAAAATTGTGAAACGCAAAGGAGATAAAATATATGTAAAGTGGTTAGGATTTTCAGATAAGCATAATTCATGGATCAAAGCATCGAATATGATATGAGGTGTATAACTAGGAAATAAAAATAAATGGTTTCGAAAATTGAGCACATGTCTAATTTATTTGAAATTATCTTGATGAAACAACATTGAAACCCTCAATGAGAGGTATCGACTTATAACTCATCATCACTACCTGATGACTGCTCTAAGGCTCGAAATGGGTCAACTCTTCTACCTGTTGTGTATGGGCTACATGTAATGACACCACAGTCCTTTCTGAGAGTTTGTTTTCCAAAATTCAAGCACCAGCATGTTTTGAAGTGATGATTACTATTCAGGAAAAAATGTCCTACACTTTCACACAGAAGTAAATCGGATGTACATGAACTACACATTCCATTGAAACAATCATTCCTATAATTATTGCATGACATACAGCGTTGCTTCAATGGGTGATCACTTTTTATGCAACTATTACAGAGATCACGACAGATTCCAAGATTCGAATTCTTCAATACTTTTGCTTAACACTTGGAACATCTTGGGCCACTTGTATCATCAATAACTGGTTCTGGTACCATCCAAGGTGGTCTATTCTCATAAACGCATCTTCGACATAATCCTGTAGATGGATTCATTTCCTCTTTATTATAAGCCCCATTGCAATTGAAACACATTACTGACTCATCAATTCTGAATGGGAAAGTGGCTATTTTCGGCTTTGAATCCCATGATTTTGGAAATGGCATAATTAAGTGATAGATGTGTTCAGTTATCAAGTAGAATTGATACTGGAACTCAAAAGTGTCTCCTCCTTCCTTTATAGGTACCAAAATGGTATCCTATGACGTCACACCCCTCTCCATATGAATCTTGACGTCAAACTCCTCCTCCTGGGAATTGTATAAAAGAGGAGGAAGTCCATGAGTTAGATCATTCGCTTCAGTTATCCCAAGAAGTGAATTGGAGAAAATGGAAGCTATGTAGAATGTTTTGAGACAAATTGCTGTTGAAGACATGAATAATATTGATGTAAGTTGTTCAAATATGAAACTTTTTATATGATTATATGTTTATTGACTATTGCTATATTACAAAACTGTAATCTTTGGCAAAATAAATGATATCTATCTATCTATCTATCTATTATTGCTTATAGGATATGGAGAATGGAATGTTGATGGCTCAAGTTCAGAATCGAGCAGCAGTGATTGACGTAAGTAATGAAAAATTTACATGATTATTTGCATTACATTTACTAATTATTGTACTCTTTAGAATGACGGAGTTGCACATGCACATCAAGATGAAGGATTGGGAAGCGATATTGATGATGAGCCTGAGGACATGCGAGTCAGAAGTCGCAATGTAAATATCGAAGATGTACGTCCTCATCGGAATCCCCTGTACTGCATCACCTTGTCCTACGTACAGGTTGACACTGCGAATGGCGATAGGCTCCTGTGCTACACATGTTTTTATCGCTATATACCATTGTTCCAAGGAGGCCTATACAGACACGTAGAAACACACTACACATCCCATCTGGACGGAATTCCAAGAAGGGAGTCATGTACCGTATGTGGTATCCGGTTGTGGATGATGAGATTAGTGGAAGTGTGTATTATGTGTAATAACACTCCAGTTGTAGGGTCAATTAGAGCATAAGCTGTAATTTTAATATATTATGTTGTGTCTTTCTAGTTATTAATGTCAATGTATGTTCTGATAAAAGAAGTTCTGAATATACGTTAATTTTTTACTGATTTGTTTGATTCAATACCTGGCTGAATAAAAAAATAATGATCATTACTATCTGAGACTTCATTGTTGAAAGATGGACACAATTGATGAGTTTGGACGCAAAAGAAGCAGATCACATGGGTCGTTGCGAGGCCCGCAGGGTATTGGTTTTGTTCTAGATTCCGATGGGAATTATAATATGCTCGGAAAACGACTGAAAAATGTAGGTAAATCCATGGATGATACAGATTGTGTTCGATTGCAAGTTTTGAAGGAACACATCGACGAAGCGAAAGAAGTAATCCTAATGGCACTCCAAGCATCAATCTCATCAGTTGTCAAAGATCTAGCACTTCAAATAAGCAAGGAGCATCAGAAAAACTATGATGATATCAAGAAATTGAAAGAGAAACAGAGAGAGACAAAAGGAGAAATACCAACTTTCATAATTAAATAGGAATATAATTGTACTATAGACACCATGTGATTGAACCAATCTTTTTAACTTTTTTCACATCACTTCACCCCTTTTCACCACTTCACACCTCCCCACCACTTCACCCACCACTTCACCTCTCCCCACCAACGCTCCCTCTACCACTCCTTCGATATATAGATGAACTCCTCCTCAATCTACCACAGTTGAAGACAACCATCCTGCTGATAATAATGGCACCAAGACGTCAAGTAGCTGACCAATCGTCACGTCAGAGAAGATCCACCAATCGACCAAGGATACCTAGAAGGGTTGCAAGTATAAGACCAAGCAGCCCAGACAGCACAATGGAGACAGGTCGTCAAAGAGCTGTGAATCGAGACCCTTCACCAGGACCTTGTGACTCTACTAATGGGGTTGTAGTGGAGATAATTGCAGAAGGTCACGATCATAGTGATCGAGACCTTCCCGATCAAAGCCACTGGAGTTCACCAGGACTCTATCCTATGATGGAGGGAAACGATGCTTGGGTAAGAAAGTTGATAATGAGTGAGTAGAACAATTGAAGAAATTTGATTTTTCTTCATAGGACATTGTCTCCGATTGGTGGGATCTACTAGATGGGCTTCGGGAACCTAGAGATGGTGAACTTTCCCCCAGACAGCAGAGCCAATTGTTCCTGAATGCTAACTTCGGAAAGAGACAATAAATGTGTTTAGTTAATGTTAGTTATAGAATAATATTCAAATATAGTGGGAGAATGGTTGATAATTGTTAGATTGTATTATATTTTATGTTATTATAGATGATAATTGATAGAATGTAATTAGTTTTACGAATAATTATAGGATATTTTGTATGGTAGACTAAGTTTGAATAAAATTATTCAATCAACAAATCGAGTATTAGTCAAAAAAAACTTAAGAGATGAGGTGAAAGATTTGCTGTACTATTCACAAACATATTCCGTGGTAGATGGAAAATGTCAGCGTTATGACGTAGTGCACCTAATTCATTGTTTTGCGCACATGGAATGATATATTTCGACCAATTCGAGTAACTCGAGATCAAATAATAAAATATAATGAATAAAGTAGTACTCCTAATGAAACAGGAGAATGCGCAAGGAAAATGATCAAATAACAGTGTGCGCATGCGCTAACTCCTTCAATATAATTCTCATCATAGAGATATACTAGTGTTTTGAGTTAGTTGTGGGTTGAAGATGATTGTAGAATATACTGCGCATAAGAAAAATCATTAGGAATATGATGCGCATGCGTTTTCTGAAAAAAAGAATCATCTATCAGACTGATAATGGTAGGTATGTTCTAATTACTCGAAAATATATACATTTTGATGTACTGCGCATATTTATTTCTCTTGCGCACATAGAATGATCAATTATGACCAATTCGAGAAACTTGATATCAAATCTATGCGCAACTCATGAAATACGAAGAATAATATTGCATTTACATTGAAACATGAGATCGCGCAAGAAAAAACCGTCTCCCTACAGTCTGCGCATGCGCTAACTCACATAGATCACTGACATCACATAGATGTTATGATGTTTCGGATTGCTAATGAGTTGTAGATGAGTATTGAATATACTGCGCATAAGAAAAATCAGTAGGAATATGATGCGCATGCGTTTTATGAGGAAAAAAAAACATCTATTAGATTGATATCGGATAGAATGTTCAAGTTACTTAAAATAATATGCATTTTGATGTACTGCGCATAAGTTTTCCTCTTGCGCATCTCAAACGACTCAATTTGGTATATCTCGAAAACCGTGTATCCTAGGGCTGCGCACTACCGAAACAACCCCCCTTCCCCCACACCCCCATCCCCATGAGTAATGGAGGATGCCACTTTCTTGATTTTCTGCGCTCTCTGCAGCTCCGAAGAACGCTTGAATTTTTCAGGAACGGGAGGTGGAGCGGCAATTGAAATGGCTTTCACTGGTGGTGCAGAAAGTGTCGGAGTCACCTTCTTTATTGTTTTCTCCAGCACTTTTCTCAACAATGAAGGAGTGTTTCTAGGACGCTCAGGAGACGACGATAAACAAGATGGGCCAGCTATCGGTCCCACTGCCGTCTCTGCTTTTTGGATGACAACGTCCGAAATAATCTTGACCGGCTCCGATGCCCTCTTGTTTCTGCGACTCTGAGATATTTTCTTAACCGGCATCGTTTTCAGTGCCGGCTCGGATTTATGCTCGTTGCCCAGAACCTTAGGGCCTTCATCTTTCTTCGTGATAACAACCTCCGATTGCATGTCAGTTGCCGGTACAATCATTGGCATCGAAAAATGCACTTCTTCACTACTTGTGGATGCCACCTCCGTTGGCATGACAATTGTTTCCGGCGCTGCTGACGTACTAGCCGCAAGCACATCACCGTTTGTTGATATGGAAGATGGTATTATATCCTCATCTCCGAACGGTGACACGGCCTTCGGCGGGGCATCCATGTAGCCCTGTTTCCTGAATTCTTTGATGCACATTTCCGGAAAATGTGGCCATTTCATCTCGTCAAAGTTCCTCCAGAACTCTTCAGAGGCCGACTTGTCGAACGACGTATTCCACACAGAAGACATGGCCGAAATAATGAAGCGTAAGATGAAAAACCAAGAAAAAATACAAACTGCTCGAATAATATTCGATACCACGAATAGCGCGTGTAGGCTTGAACTAAAGAATAGCTAAGACTGAACGCTCCTTCTTCGAAGAGAGGCAAGGAAGCGTCACATCTCCCACTCCTCACAACATTCTCAGGCATGCGCATCTATTACCATCTCTCTCGCACTCAAAGCATAACATCTAGCCTGCTCTCTCCCAACGCCCAGCGACTTGGAGGCGAAGTATTTCCGAGAATTTTATATCGGCAGATGTTAGGCATCTTTCTACCTGCCTACCAGCGATAGACCCTTTTGTATCTGTTATGCACGAAGTGTTCGAATATTCTTCAGGGCTTTGCATTATAAATATCATCGTTCTTTATACCTGATGTTCAACATTAGACCCACAAAGTACAGTCACGAAAATAGTTTGAGAATTCTTGTAGCATGTCTGTTTCACTTGGAAATTTCAGGGCATAGTCATTAAGAAAAATAGAGATTTATATAATATGAGATGTTTATTTCATTTACAGATAATTACTCGTTACAAGCATACACAATTATTATCATTGAACATTATACTCTGAATACTTTGAACATTACACAGATCTGATTTCAGGACATCATTTGCTATTCAATCTGGTACATTCTTCCTGCAAACATTTTATAAGAAAATCTAGACTAACATTCTCATTTACTTTCCTTTCTGTTTGTTCAGGTTTATAATACATTATGTCTCTATGGCCCCACGGAAGAGTTTTAGTTGTGTTAGGTATTAAAAATCTTTTATCATCATGATATGATAGGGCAACCTTATTCTTCAGTACTGTGAACATGTCATGTAATATACTAACGAAAGAATTCATTTTTCGGAATATCAACCCGCCTCTCTCTACAATTCGCTTATAATCAGCTAAGTGAATTTGTTCTTTGACAACTGATTTCTTAACACCTTTTGCTTTTTTCAGTTCACTATTCACAGATTTAACGTAATAAGCTTTCGCTCCCGTACCATAAAAATTTATTATTGGGTCATTGGGAAATTCGTCTTTCATATTTCCCAAGACTGACTTTCCTACAGGTATCCCAAAACTATTACCAATTTCATAATTGGAAGTGTCGAAACGATTCGAATTATCCTTAATGAAATCATAAAAATTTTCTGTTTGAACTTTTAGAATGAGAGAATCTGTGTCGGTATATAGCAATGACGCATTTTGTTAGAATTTCTTCTTTATGCACTCATAAAAAAAATCATATATTACTGTCTTGGATAATTCTGATATGCAGAATCCTAAATAGAGTGGTTTATTATAGTTAACTTTCGTTCTACCCATATGAATAGCTACAAAATTTTCGTTATATATAGAGACCGTTTTGAAATTAGGTCGTGCTATGAATGCATTGACTCCTAATGTTCTTTTGATATTTTCCCAATGCGTCAATAGTTTTATGTCGCGTCTGTTATCCACATTCTCCATCGTTTTTCCATACACAGCATTATTCATTAGTTTGTACTGATTTCTTTCAAACTTACTTTTTGCCTTATTTCTCATTTCTGTATTCAAATCTATATATCTCTTGAGCCATGGTGATTGATTGAACTTGAGAATCCTATGTATTCTTGTTAAAATCAAACCATTATTGATTGCCTGTTTCAAATTTTTATAGTGAACTATATAATTCTTCTTGTTATTCAAATTAGGTACAAGCTTAGGCACTTTTGATTTCGACTCTGGTGGAATCATCGACTCTACTAGAAATGGAAGGTCTGAATGTTTATCATGTAGTTCTTCTGGATAATGAATATCAACTTCCAATACAAAACCGTTCGAACTATCATCTGAAATGCTTATTAAATCAAATTCTGATATTTCTTTCGTGGATAGCCATCGAAAACCACCAGTTGGTAATGATTGACTCATACTACGACCATAAAGATTGGTTGCATCGAGATACATAATAAATGATGTTGGTTCATTTGCGTCGAAATTTGACATGAATTTATTATTTGCTTCATGTTTTCTATCGCTACATTGACTAATACCACCCCGAATTCCCTTTTCGAAAAAATTCATTATATCTATGTCTGTTAATAACTCCAGTTCTACTTTGGTATATCTCAACATAGCATCCCATGAGAGACCCGGTGATGTGAAATACTGAGCAGGATCTAACTTATATGTATCGATACAAATATCACGAAAATTTTCGAATATGTCGCATTGAAGTAAAACATCTGATTTCAAGTAGATATCTGAATAATCACCCAATGTGTGACAATTGAATACGTTCCAAACAGATCTTGCTCTGTCATATTCTTCATCGCTTATGTGTCGATCATTCAAATTATCATAAAATTCTTCTTTAGATCGTAATTCCGTAACATCAAGTCTACTCAAATCATTCACGAAACTGTACGGAAATATACCCTTTTTTCTGATTAAACAAAATTTGTCATAGTCTGGAAAGTATTGTCGCGTTACTGTAAACTGATCATCTTTCAAATTATCCTCCAAATTTTGTAGAGATTCCGACATGAATATGTAACTATCAATGAATCTCAATTTCAAGAATACATTCTTCAACTGCCCTTGTTTATTTGTATAGTTATCGACTAATAAATGTTTGGTGAACGAAATGTACTTCTCTTTCGTTTGAGGAATTACTTCCACCTTTTCACCTTTCTTGAATAACTCTTTTATGAATAAATGGCAGTCATATCCACTCAGATTATGGAAGATAATGGGAACGAAGAACGGAATTTTGAAATTAAGGTTGCAAATTGAGTGGGCGGCCCCAAATCTCTTTTTTCCAGTCAGATAACAATGGTCCTTTACCTTAACATCACCATTTTCAAATGGACATTCACAAATATTACAAATAGAGGCATTGGAAAACTCAATTTCTTCCTCAACTGTCAACTCATGCATTGGAACGATACGTTTCAAATATTTATTGTATATCTCCATCAAGTCATCTTCCAGTCTTGATATGAATATGTCGGAAGCATTTGTTCCTCTATATGTAACAAATTTTGTAACTGAATCATCGAATGAACATTTAACTATGTATGCAAATGAGTATGGGTCATGTTTGAAAATTTTTGCTGTGAATGAATTGCTTGGATCTGGTTCACAAAGATTCATACCTCTGAGTATTGATTCGAAATCAGCATATACAACGAATGGAACACGTAATTGCTTTTCGAAATACTGGAATTTCAATATATTTTCTGGTACCATTTTACCGTACTTATTGAGTTTTGGATTACTAGTAGGTACAGTAGTATAAATATGATTGCAATCATGTGACTGATGTTGTAACAAAGATCTCTCATTATCAAAGTATATCAAACAACCGTCACAAAAATAATATTTATGTTCATGGGATGAAATTTGGCTGGAGACTAATCTTGATAGATCTTTTATCCAACAGTAATGACTATTACCAAGATCATCTGTTATGAACAATAAGTTGATATGTTTTGCTTACCTTTTTTTAGAATAATGAAGAGGTCCAACAATCTCATACGTTAGCTTGTCACCATCATAAATCTTTTCCAGACCATAAACATTAATGGAACAATCTTTCATAATCTCAAATTTGGATATATCACGCAATTTCATAGGAAACTCAATACCTTGCAATTTCAATACTGTCGAGAAGTATGGATAAGACGATGTACTGTTGACTCTGTCTGCTGCCGGATATAATGCTGAAGTAACGGCCCATGCAAAGCAATATTGGTCTGTATTGACAACATTCACTACAGCCTTCTTTCTCTCGATGAACTGAGGTAGTTTTATATGTGAACATCCTTTGAGTGGACTGTATTTGTTGATATTCACCTCCAGGAATAATATTTGCTCTAAGGCCCAACCTACGAAAAAATTTCAATTATTGATATTGGTATGGATGGAAATATCTAAAAAACTATCAACTCACCAGAATCACGTTCTTCGAACTCTGTGGTTTGACTTATCATGATATCTTGAAACATATTCACAATGGCTTCCAGATCATTGGAACGAGCAACGATATGGTTAGGAGTATTAAATGATTTTATGTCGATCAAATCTTGAGTTTGGTGAATATATCGACCAAACAATTCCATATTAACCTTGACAATAGTATGCATTTCCAAAGCATTCTCGAGTAATGCAATCACTTTCTGCCGAACATTATCGAAAAATATCTTGTAATCCAAAGTGTCTGTATTAGAATCCACTCTATAGCTGATGATCCTACACTTGAAAGCGCCATTGATTACTTTCACTCCACTTGATAAATGGGTACATGAGTTTGTTCTGTGTTGCAATGTTCTTCTGTGAGTATTCATATCATCTTTGGATACCATGATGTTACAACAAATACATAGTTCCGTATTAGATGTCGAAGGCTGCAAATCCATTTTTGGTCTCTTTGGAGGAGTTGATGAGTCGTCCATTGCAGCTCGACAGGAAGTTTTTTCATGACGTCGTAAATTATCATCACGCGTAAAGATTTTACCACATCTTCTACATTCAAACATGATTCGAGTCTACCTTCACTATCAAATGAAACTTCTCGACTGACGTGTGAACTTTCAGTAAAGCCTATATATAGGAATGAATAGAGGAGGGGATTCTCCGTCCCCATCCGAGCTCATCATGTATAATGGTTCTCTCCCCACTCTCATAAATAATGACCATACTTTAGTTTCGCTCTCCAGTTAGTCGGGTGCCTCAACTCGACCTGATAAGATGCCTGCATTGATGCCACAGTTAACATGACGACAAAAGTTGATGTACTTGCACATCATAATAGGCGTATGGTTACTTAGTAACATCTTCTCAAGGTTATCATTGACAAAAAATCAACTTCAAGTTCAATACATACAATCGCGACATACTATGAACTCTTACCAAACTCAAGGTCATATGACTTAAACATTATCCATATTGGGAACAAGTACCTTCGACCTTGGCAAGCCTCAGACTCTGGTATTTAGGATGATGAATGCTATAATTACTAGATACATGCATGCACTCACCAACTATATATTATTGCAGCAAAATACACTCACATTACACTCAAGGTCATCTGACTTATTCCCGAAATGGAATAAAACAAATACCCTCGACCTTGGTCGGTCTCAGCCTCTGGTAATTAGAATTGTAATTGCGATAATTACCCTTCAAATGACCTTTAGAGGCTGTGGAACCGGCCAAGAATCACTACTCATTATAATGTCCAATACTCAAAAGTGTTCCAAACTCTGTTATGAATGAATAATAAAAATAAACTGCTTAAAGATTCGCTAAGTTGAATGAACTAAGTAGAAAATCAAGCTCACTGATGTAACGTTTGGTGAGTAAGTTATATGAGCAATTGAAAACGTTACAAAGCCTCATTTATCGATATAAGATGGAGCAAGGTGACAATCCAAACGAAAAAATTCAAATTTTTCCTGCTTCACAACCTAGACGAATAAACATAAGTGAAGCAGGAAACAAGTCAAAAACTTGGAGATCAAGAGTATCAATTCTATGTTGCAGCATCAGGGATTCATCAATTACCCAAAGAAATGCAGGTAGGAAATTTAATGAACTGCTTGGGACCAGAGATTCTTGATATATTTGAGTCATTTGAGCTGACCGAAGTGGAAAAAAATGATCCAGAAATAATAATAAGCAAATTTTCAGAAGAATTTGATGAATCACATCAGTATCAAACGTACAATACTTACGTAATCTTCAATACTAATCAAGAGGATGGTCAATCATTTGAAAACTACCTCATTGATCAAAATGAAGATGAAACTCAGTGATTTCAATACAGTTCAAAACAATATGACCCTTGAGGACCGCTTACTACGAGATAAACTGATTTTGGGAGTGAGGAGTAGTAAAGTCAGAGAAAAACTACTGAGTGATCCAGAATTAGATTTGACAAAGGCGATCAGTATTTGTAGAGCAAGTGAACAAACTTCTGAGCAACTATCTCATATCACTGGATATTCCAAGATGTGTGATGCCATAAAAGAACATCAAGGACAGAAAAACAAAACTCAAATTTCAGAATTGTTTTTCTGCAGAAGATGTGGTACTAAACATGGAATACGTCAGTGTCCAGCGTACGACAAGAAATGCGAATGTTGCGGAAAGAAAGGACATCTAACAGAAAAGTGTTTCAAGAATAAAAAGGAAAAGAAGAAATTCTCTAATCAAGTAGAAGTAGAAAGTGAGACTACAGAAGACGAGTAGGAAGAATTCAATCTACACCTTCATTCAATATTTTCATCAAATACAGATGACGACGACTGGTTGGAGACGATCAAAATTGAAGGAAAAAATATAACAGTCAATTTAGAAACTGGAGCCAAGACCAACGTTATGCCAAAAGAATATATACCAGAACTTGATATTGATATGAAAAAGTCTAATATCAAAAATATCATTAGCTTCAATCAAGAGAAAACAAAAGTGTTGGGTAAAATCAACACTAATTGCTTGGTGAAAGGAAAACAATTTATGATAGAATTCCAAGTTGTGGATTTAGACACAATACCAGTTTTGGGGGATAAAGCCTGTGTTGAACTCGGATTGATTGAACGAATTCATCAAGTTGTAAATTATTCTGATAGTTAAATTTATAAAGGTGAAGATTTTTACTAGCTGCATACACGTAACTGATCAATAGAATGAAGAGATTTTGTATTTCGTGTAAAATTTTTTTATTATAAATCGCAAAGCGCTTTCGGCTAAGAAGCCATCATCAGTGCTATACCTGCAAGTAAGTAACATTTATGAAATTTCGAAACCTTCTACCCTTTTCGATTTGTTTTTTGAAATTTCATAAATGTTACTCACTTGCAGGTATAGCACTGATGATGGCTTTTTAGCCGAAAGCGCTTTGCGATTTATAATAAAAATTTTTTACACGAAATACAAAATCTCTTCATTCTATTAAATTTATAAAGGACTTGGCTGCTTCAAGAATTTCGAATACAAATTGGAGTTCCGCGAGAATCCTGTTTTCAGTATTCATCCCGCAAGATCAATTCCACATGGAATTCGTGACGAAGTCAAAGCAGAGCTGGACAATAGGTAAAACTAGGTGTGATAATCAAGCAAGACAGTTCTACTCCAGTTTTAAGCAATTTGGTTATAGTCAAAAAAGGAAATAAGTTTAGAATTTGTATGGACCCAACAGATCTAAACAGGAATATTCTTCGTAGACATTATCCATTGAGTACCATTGAAGAAACTCCAGCAAGAATTAAAAATTCGACTTGGTTCACTATTCATGATTGTAAAAGAGGATTTTGGCAGGTTAAGGTTTCAGAAGAGTCT
Organism: Phaedon cochleariae; assembly: GCA_918026855.4. NCBI lineage: Eukaryota > Metazoa > Arthropoda > Insecta > Coleoptera > Chrysomelidae > Phaedon > Phaedon cochleariae. Next base: position 21,323,029 of record OU896716.1, on the reverse strand, counting down.
GTGAAATATCTAACGTTTTCAACTCCGTGGGGCAGATATTCTTATCAATGACTTCCTTTTGGGTTGTGTTCTGCTCCAGAAGTTTTCCAGAATCTGATATCATCAATTCTCAAAAAATTCAAGAACGTAGAGGTATCAATGGATGATATACTAATTCACGCTACTTCAGTGGAAAATTTAGATTGCTGACCAAGAAAGTGATGAAGAAGCTATTTGAAAAAGGAGTAAGATTGAATAAAGAGAAATGTCAGTTTGATGAACAATCGATCAGATTGCTTCGCCACATAGTAACTAACAAAGGACTCAAACCAGATTCGGACAAGATTGATGCTATTGATAGATTGACAATGCCAACAGACAGAAAATCACTTCTAAGACTTCTAGGAATGGTGACATATCTTTCAGAATTCATTCCGAATTTATCAGAGATAACTAAACCTCTAAGACAACTTTTAATAAAAAATGTTGAATGGTGTTGGTGTCATGAACAAGAAGTGGCATTTGAAACTATCAAGACTAAATTATGCAGTTTGCCTGTACTAAAGTATTACGATGTTAATAAGAACAACATTCTGTCAGTTGTCAGTAGTTCTTCTGCTATGGGAGTAACTTTACTTCAGGATGGACATCCAATAGCATATGCTTCAAAAGCACTCTCACTAGCTCAGCAAGCTTATCCAGAGATAGAAAAAGAAGCTTTTGCAATAAGATTTGGTTGTCAGAAATTTCATCCTTTCATCTTTGGTAAAGAAGTATTAGTTGATACTGATCACAAGCCATTGCAATCGATTTTCACCAATTCCTGATGCTTCAAGTCGTGATGTTGACAATGTTCCCGAGGATGAAAACGAAAACGAGCTTGAAGTAAATCTGATTCTACCGATAACTGTGCCGTGGGCAGAACAAATAAGTGAAGAAATAAATGAGAGTGATGAACTCGAAAAGCTGAAACTTGTTATAGAGAATGGATGGCCTGATTCCTGCGATGAGCTTTGCGTTGATGTTAAAGAATTTTGGAATTTCTGAGATAAACTTTCAGTTTATGAAGGTTTGATATTCAAGGGAGATGGAATTCTTATCCCATCCACCTCGAAATATAAAGTTTCACAACTGATACATCAAGATCGTTTTCAATTGCTTCAATAGTGTCCATGTAAGATGATAGGATAGAGAGATAGAGTGTGAACTCCGATGCAGTCGATGTATCTTTATCTACCTATTGTACTTTTTATATTACCCTCAAAATCATCTTATATGGTCACTGCGATCATATCTGCTTCAACTGTATGCATGTCAGGAGCTAGACTGCAGAGTTCATGTGTAAACATAGTGGTAGTCGAAGTTTCTCGTTCTGCAAGCTGTGTGCGTTATACCTGCTTGAAAGTCGTCTCGTATGGTCATGGCGAACTTGTCTGTATCAATAGTGTCCATGTGAGATGATACGATAGAGAGATATAGTGTGCACAACGATGAAATCTATGTATCTTCATTTGCCTATTGAACTCGTTGAATAACCTTCAAAGGCATCTTATACGGTCACTGCAATTGTATCTGCTTTGACTGTATGCATGTCAGATGCTAGACTGCAGAGTTACAGTGTAAACATAGTCGAAGTCGATGTTTTTTGTTCTGCAAACTGTATGCGTTATACCCGCTTAGAAGTCGTCTAATATGGTCAATGCAAACTTGTCTGCTTCGATATTGTCAATGTTAGATGATAGGATAGAGAGATATAGTGTGCACAACGATGAAATCTATGTATCTTCATTTGCCTATTGAACTCGTTCCCTTCAAAGTCGTCTTATACGGTCACTGCAATGGTGTCTGCTTCAACTGTATGCATGTCAGATGCTAGACAGCAGAGTCACAGTGAAAACAAAGTCGAAGTCGAAGTTTATTGTTCTGCAAGATGTGTGCGATATACCCGCTCAGAAATCGTCTTATATGGTCACTGCAATCGTATCTGCTCCAACTGCATGCATGTTAGATGCTAGACGGCAGAGTTACAGTGTGAACAGAGTCGAAATCGAAGTTCCTTGATGTGCAAGTTGTCTGCGTTATATCCGCTAGGAAGTTATCTCATATGGGCATTGCGAACTCGTCTGCTTCGATAATATCCATGTGAGATGATAGGCTAGAGAGATAGAGTTTGCACACCGATGAAGTCGATGTATCTTCATCTGCCTATTGTACTCGCTATATACCCTCCAAAGTCGTATTTCATGGTCACTGCGATCATATCTACTTAACACTGTATGCATGTCAGATGCAAGACTGCAGAGTTACAATGTAAACATAGTCGAAGTCGATGTTTCTTGTTCTGCAAGCTGTGTGCGTTATACCCGCTTGGAAGACGTCTTATATGGTCAATGTGAACTTGTCTGCTTCAATAGTGCCAATGTAAAATGATAAGATAGGGAGAAATAGTGTGCACAACGATGAAGTCGATGTATCTTCATATGCCTATCGTACTCGTTTTATACCCTTCAAAGTCGTCTTATACGGTCACTGCAATCGTATCTGCTTCAATTGTTTGCATGTCAGAAGCAGAGTTCATGTGTAAACATAGTCGTAGTAGGAGTTTCATGTTCTGCAAGTTGTGTGCGTTATACCCGCTCGAAAGTCGTCTCATATGGGCAATACAAACTTGTATGCTTCGATAGTATCCATGTGAGATGATAGGATGAAGATATAGAGTGTGCACACTGATGAAGTCGATGTTACTTCATTTGCCTATTGAACTCGTTATATACCATTCAGAGTCGTCTTAAACGGTCACTGCCATCGTATCTGCTTCAACTGTATGCATGTCAGATGCTTGACGGCAGAGTTACACTGTGAACATAGTCGAAGTTCCTTGTTGTGCAAGTTGTGTGCATTATTTCCGCTTGGAAGTCGTCTCATATGGGCATCAGGAACTCGTCTACTTCAATAGTAGGTATCAATGTTGGTTGATAGGAAAGAGATATAGAGTGTGCACACCGATGAAGTCGATGTATCTTCATCTGCCTTTTGTACTTGATATATACCCTTCAAAGTCGTCTTATATGGTCACTACGATCATATCTGCTTCAACTGTATGCATGTCAGATGCTAGACTGCAAAGTGACAGTGTTAACATAGTCGACGTCGAAGTTTCTTGTTCTGCAAGCAGTGTGCGTTATACCTGCTTGGGAGTCGTCTCGTATGGTCATTGCAAACTTGTCTGCTTCAATAGTGTCCATGTGAGATGATAGGATAGTGAGATATAGTGTGCACAACGATGAAGTCGATGTATCTTCATTTGCCTATTGTACTCGTTGAATACCCTTCGAAGTCATCTCATACGGTCATTGCAATCGTATCTGCTTCAACTGTATGCATGTCAGATGATAGACTGCAGAGTTTAAGTTTAAACATTGTCGAAGTTTCTTGTTCTGCGAGCTGTGTGCGATATACCTGCTTAGAACTCATCACATATGGTCACTGCAATCGTATCTGCTCCATCTAAATGCATGTTAGATGCTAGACGGCAGAGTTACAGTGTGAACAAAATCGAAGTCGAAGTTTCTTGTTGTTCAAACTGTATGCGTTAATCCCACTTGGGAGTTGTCTTATATGGTCAATGCAGACTTGCCTGCTCCAATAGTGTCAATGTAAGATGATAGGATAGAGAGATATAGTGTGCGAAACGATGAAGTCGATGTTTCTTCGTTTGCCCATTGTACTCGTTATATACCCTTCAAAGTCGTCTTATACGGTCACTGCAATGGTATCTGCTTCAACTGTATGCATGTTAGATGCTAGACGGCAGAGTTACAGTGTGAACAAAGTCGAAGTCGAAGTTCCTTGTTGTGCAAGTCGTGTGCGTTATTGCCGCTTGGAAGTCGTCTAATATGGGCATTGCGAACTCGTCTGCTTCAATAGTATCAATCTGAGATGTTAGGATAGAGTGATAGAGTGTGCACACAGATGAGGTCGATGTATCTTCATCTGCCTATTGCACATGCTATATACACATCAAAGTCGTATTAATTGGTCACTGCGATCATATCTGCTTCAAATGTATGCATGTCAGATGCTAGACTGCAGAGTAACAATGTAAACATAGTCGAAGTCGATGTTTCTTGTTCTGCTCCAATAGTGTCCATGTGAGATGATAAGATAGATAGAGAGATATAATGTGTACGACGATGAAGTCTATGTATCCCCATTTGCCTGTTGAACTCGCACTATACCCTCCAGAGTCGTCTTATATGGTCACTGCAATCGCATCTGCATCAACTGTATGCATGTCAGATTCAAGACTGCAGAGTAACAGTGTTATCATAGTCGAAGTCGAAGTTTTTTGTTCTGCCAGCTGTGTGCGTTATACCCGTTTGATAGTCTTCTTCAATAGTGTCCATGTGAGAAGATAGGAGAGAGAGATATAGTGTGTACTACGATAAAGTCGATGTATCTTCATTTGCCTTATGTACTCGCTATATACCCTTCAAAGTCGTCTTATATGTTCATTGCGATCGTATCTGCGTCAACTGTATACATGTCAGATGCTAGACTGCAGAGTTACAGTGTAAACATGGTCGAAGTCGAAATTTCTTGTTCTGCAAGCTGGATGCTTAATACCTGGAATTGATGTATTCCCATTCGCCTATCGTACTCGTTATATAATGTTCAAAAACGTTTTATACGGTCACTGTCATCGTATTTCCTTCAAATATATGCATGTCAGATGCTAGACTGCAGAGTTACAGTGTGAAAATACCCAAAGTCGAAAGTTCTTGTTTTGCAAGCTGTGTGCGTTATATCCGCTTGGTAGTCTTCTTATATGGTCAATGCAAACTAGTCTGCTTCAATAGTGTCAATTTGAGATGATAGGATAGAGAGATATAGTGTGCACAACGATGAAGTCGATGTATCATCATTTGCCTATTGTACTCGTCTCTGCAATCGTATTAGCTTCAACTGTATGCATGTCAGATGCTGGACTGCAGAGTTACAGTGTAAATCTAGTCGAAGTCGAAGTTTCTTGTTCTGCCTGTTGTAAGCGTTATTTTGATTCGGGGAACACTAGACAATGTCTATCTATAAGATGTATAACCAACTTATTATCAAGATTGATAAATTCGAAGTTTTGGCGAACACGCCGGTTTACCGACTCTTGATTGTTGGAATCGAAGTTTTTGGTGGATATGAAAAAGTATAGTAATCCACTCGCATATAATGAGCTGTCATATATATATACTTCTTGAATGGGCATTCAAGATGCTGGAATGCAAAGTTACAAAGTAAACATAGTCGAAGTCGAAGTTTCCTGTTTTGCCTGTTGTGTGCGGTATAACCGCTTCGATGTCGTTTCATATGATCGTTGCGAACTTATATGCTCCATAGGTATCTATGTAAAATGATAGAATACAGAGATACAGTGTGCAGACTGATGTTGTCAAAGTATCTTCACTTGCATATTGTTCTCGTTATATGTCCTTCGAAGTCGTCTCATATCGTCAGTGCGATCGTACCTGCTATTGCTGTCAGATGCAAAAATGCGGAGTTACAGTGTAAACATAGTCGGAGTCGTTTATTGTTCTGCCTGTTGTGTGCGTTATACCCGCTTCGATGTCGTCTCATATGATCGTTGCGAACTACCATGCCACAAAGGTATTCATGGGAGATGTTACAATACAGAGATACAGTGTGCAGACTGATGTTGTCGGAGTATCTCACTTGCCTATTGTTCTCATTATATGTCCCTCGAAGTCGTCCTAAATAGTCAGTGCGATCGAATCAGCTATAACTCTAGGCATGTCAGATGTTAGAATGCAAAGTTACAGTGTATACATAGTCGAAGTCGAAGTTTCTTGTTTTGCCTGTTGTGTGCGTTATACCCGCTTCGATGTCGTCTCATATGATCGTTGCGAACTACCATGCCACAAAGGTATTCATGTGAGATGTTACAATACAGAGATACAGTGTGCAGAATGATGTTGTCGTAGTATCTCACTCGCCTATTGTACTCGTTATATGTCCTTCGAAGTTGTTTCGGAAAGCCTTTGTTATATATTTTAAAATAATGTAGTTTGACCGCGCTTCTATTAGTTGCACTAAAACGACCTATTTACCTGGTGGCGCTGACCTACCTCAGTTTCCGGATGTTCTTCTACACCGAATTTAGTAGTAAAATTGATAGTGGTCAGGAGACATTGACGCTGATCGAGATTCTGCTCCCGCGTGACACCCGGTTGGTGCCCACGTGTGATTAAACCTTGCTTTGCTTTGCTCTATTCATTGCTTATTGTTGGCTTACGAACTTCTGCTACTCAGCTATTGTGCAATAACGGTTTTGGCTAGCGACTTTGGGTGAATTGTGCATGGGTATACCTTGGATTAGCTGCCGACCAAGTTACCACGAGGTACGACCGAGAGCAGCCCTTTGAGACATCAGAGGCAGTTTGGGCACAAAGACATCTCCAAACCTGTCCCATAAGGGTAAGTCGTTCCATAGTGCAACTCGCTTGTATAAATGTGTAATTTTCTCAATTCTTTCAATTTTGGATAAGGTACATTTTTCGAAACCACAAAGGCTATCGATTTGCATTCATTGGTCCTTCGAGCCGGATATTCTGGTCAATTTTGAACAAATTTGTTATTTTTGGGCTTTGGAAAACTCAAAAAAAAAAAAAAATATATATGTATATTCTTCAAAGTGATTTTTTGACTGAATGACGCTAGAACATCATCATTTCAAGTTGATTCAGCGATTTTCCGTCTGAAAACCGTTGTTTTCGAGTGAAATGTTCATGATTCACTTTCCAATCTTAATCTCAAATAATTAGTCACGCGTATCAGTCAACAATCAATCGAAATTAACTCGCCATTTAATTGCACCGGTAAACAAGCGAGATCGGTGCGATCGATCGACGTGGACACAGCGCTGGTCATTCTCGTCAGATGGGCGTGTCAATTTGACTCATGCGTGGTGTTCGCCAGTATTCAGTCTCCTGCAATTCTCAACCGAGAATCATCAGCTGATTTCTTGATTCCTCATCGCCTCGTCGCCTCACTGACATTGTTTTCACCGCGGATTTATTTTTGTTTGCGTTCTACAATATTTCGAAATGGACAAACTGAAGAGATACCAGGCGTACAGGAAAACGTGTTTGAATGAAATTAGTATCTTACGAACATTAGCTGATCGTGCTAAGGTCGACCGCTCTGTTCGAACTTTGTTTCGAGTTCGATGTGGTGATTTGGACTCCACTCGCGATGAATTCCAAAAACAACACAACAATATTGTCGCTGCGCTCCTGACCGATCCAGATAACGATGTCGATAACGAAAATGTCGTGCGCGAGGGTTTTCTTGAGGATTTTTATTTTATTAAAAGTGTTTACACGGATTTGTTTGAACCAGATACTAGTGGAATGCCGCTGTTAAATTCAACTCTTGCCACTCCGGGACAAACAAATTCGCATATTCATCTGCCTAAAATCGAACTTCCCAAATTTCAGGGTGATTATAAATCATTTCCATCGTATTTGGATTTGTTCAATGCCCTCGTACACAACAACTCTGCTCTCAGCGATATTGAGAAGTTTAATTATTTGTTGACTTCGTTACAAGGTGCGCCACTCTCCCTTGTACGTACTTTGCCCTTAATCTCCGACAACTATGAAATCGCTTACACAACATTAGTTGAACGATATTCGAATATTCGATTACGTGCTCAAGCCCATTGGCTTGAACTTGACAACTCTGTTAAGATTAATTCGGAAAATCCAAATGATCTACGAAAACTATTGGATATTTTTTCCGAGAATTTATCTGCACTTAAACAAATGAAATTTCCCACCGATTCATGGGATTTCCTGCTTGTGATGATGCTATTGAAACGTTTGGATCATAATATCGTTACTAAATTCGAGATAGAGCATGGATCTTCTGAGGTTCCAACTTATAAAAATCTGATTCTGTTCTTGAATAAACATTGCGTAGCCCTTGACACGCTCAACTTTTCACCCTCTGCCACTTCCTCAAAACGCACGGTTACTAAACCGCCTGTACCACCCTCAACGTCTCGCACGTCCGCATTTTTTATAAATAAATCTCCCGCCACGACGTGTGTCCTTTGTAAAGATAGTCATTCGCTATACACTTGCCCTGCCTTTGCTGTTAAGTCTCCTACGCAACGCTATGCCTTTTGTAGGTCGAATCACTTATGTTTTAATTGTTTGAGTGGCTCTCATGATATTCGGGCGTGTAAATCTGCATATACTTGCAAAAAATGTAAGTCTAAGTTTCATCACACTCTATTGCACGTAGATAAATCGAATACCGCTTCAACCCCTATCGCTAACTCCCTAGGTGGTCCCTCGAGTACCTCTAACATTACTGACGCTAACTCGTCTAACCCGGGTACCACCTCGGCTGGACCTTCTACCAGTTGTTTCGCCGGACCTGAAGTTGATTTTCAAACAGGGGTATTGTTGGCAACCGCCTGGATTGATGTAATAGACAGTCGGGGAATGTTCCAGCCGTTACGCTGTTTATTGGATTCGGGAAGTATGACTTCTTTCATCACTCTACGCGCTGTTCATAAATTAAGATTACCTAAATACGCATTTGATATCGAAATTAAAGGAATCGATTCTATGCACACTAATTCACATTATGGTCGAGTTACCCTTGCCGTTAAGCCTATAGGCGAAAAATCTCCGCTACTTTGCACAGACGCTGTGATCTTAAATAAAATATGCGAAAATTTGCCTGCATCACCACTCGATGTAGCTAGTTGGTCGCATTTGGCGAATATCAAACTTGCGGATGCCAAATATCATACCCCCGCTATTATTGATGTATTGCTAGGGGCAGATATATTTTCAAAAATTCTCCTGAATGGTAAAATTCCGGGTAATACGGACGAACCTGACGCCATAGCTACTGTCTTTGGATATATCGTGACGGGACGCATACAAACGATCACTCCTTCTGTTTCTTCGTTCTTTGGTCACTCGTCGAAATTTGTTGATGTTGAAGGGGCCATTAGAAAATTTTGGGAGGTAGAGGAGGTACCTGGGGTGAAGTGCGCATCACCTGAGGAAGAATCATGTGAAATTCATTTCAAGGCCACCCATTATCGTGAGGGTTCAGGCCGATATGTTGTCTCTCTACCTTTCAGGCTACCTGATGCTACCTTTCCATTTATGCGCGACTTAGCTGTCACCAAATTTATGTCATTGGAACGACGACTATTGAAGCAACCGGAAGTGTATGATCAATATAAACAATTCATGAAAGAGTATCTCGAATTAAATCATATGACACGTGTCTCCACTCTGTCAGCTCCAGAAAATGGATATTATATTCCGCATCACTGCGTCTTGAAGCCGAAAAGTAGTTCTACTAAATTGCGAGTTGTCTTTAACGCTTCGGCCAAATTTTCCAATCAACCTTCACTCAACGATTGTCTACTGACCGGCAATAAATTACAACAGGATATCGTCACAATTTTACTTAAGTTTCGCTGTTATCAGTTCGCGGTGTGTGCTGATATAAAACAAATGTATCGCATGATCTTAGTCCACCCTGCTCATCGTAACTATCAACGAATTGTGTGGAGATTTACTCCGCATGATCCGATTGAAGATTTCGTGTTGAACACCGTTGTGTACGGTGTCACTTCTTCCCCTTTTTTAGCACTTCGAACTTTATTACAGTTGGCGGAGGACGAGGGTGAGAGATATCCCTTGGCTGCAGAAGCTATTCGTTGTTCATCCTACATCGATGATTTCGTTTGTGGCGCATCCACACTCGAAGATGCACGAAAATTAATTGTTGAATTAACTTCGCTATTGAAATGTGGAGGTTTCGAGCTCCATAAGTGGTCTTGCAATGAAACCTCTCTGTTGGCGGAGCTTCCTCCTTCTCATTTGTCGAACAATCCTTCCTCTCTTGATCCAGATGCATCTTTGAAGATATTAGGATTACACTGGAATCCCAAAGTTGATTGTTTCGAATTCTCAGTCAAACCCTCAGAGAAGCAGATATGTACTAAACGAATAATGCTTTCCGAACTGGCCAAGATCTATGATCCGTTAGGGATTTTGGCGCCTGTTACTTTCTACACCAAATATTTGATACAACGATTGTGGATTTCTGGAATCGCCTGGGATGTGGCTCCCAGTGATGAAATTATTCGGGTATGGACCCAGTATAAGACAGAGTTATCGCTGTTATCCCACTTGAAAATTAATCGCTATTTAATCTCAACCAAAATTTCAGAGTTGCACGGTTTTTGTGACGCAAGTGAGAGAGGGTACGCTTGTGTCATCTATTTGAGGATTATTGATTCATGTGATATAATTTCTACCTATTTTGTTTGTGGTAAATCTAAGGTGGCTCCATTGAAAAAAATCACAATCCCCCGACTGGAACTTTGCGCAGCAGTGATGCTTTCCAAGTTGATGTCATTTGTAATCAATGTTTTGAAAGACCACCTGTACATTACTACAATTTGTGCCTGGTCTGATTCTCAGATTACGCTACAGTGGGTGAAAAGTTCACCACATCGCTTTCAAACCTTCGTTGCCAATCGGGTGACCTATGTCCAAGAAAAAATTGCTCCTGATTCCTGGTATTACGTTGATTCTAAAAATAATGCAGCAGATGTTGCATCCCGCGGGATCCTTCCCTCTGAATTGGTTAATAATTCATTATGGTTTCAAGGACCTGAATTTTTACGACAAACAAAAACCCCTTGTTTAGACCCTCCTGCTTCTTTGTTCCAGTGTGCTATGCCTCCTGAAGAAGAACGAAAGTATGCCTTTTTTGTTCACACTGGTTCTACGAATATTCTCGAAGACTTGCTTAATAAGTTTTCCTCGTTTAGGACACTGCAACGAGTCACTGCTTTCGTAATGCGCTTCATATTCAATTGTTCCCATCGTTCGTCACCTAGAAGGGGTCCACTTATTAATTCCGAATTGTACGATGCCATGATAATTTTAGTGAAATATACACAATATAAACACTTTGCTGATGAAATTCGCAATCGTAACTATTCCAAACCGCTACGCAAATTGAATGTTTTTACAGATGTCAGTGATATACTTCGCGTGGGTGGTCGGTTAAAACATTCATCATTGTCCCATGATGCCAAACATCCGATCCTACTTCCTAAAACCAGTCGATTCACTACGTTGATTATCGAATATTTTCATAAGAAATATCTCCACGCAGGCTTCCGCACCACTCAATTTCTCTTATCGCAACAATTTTGGATTTTGTCGCCCAAGCGTGCAATCAATTCGGTGTTAACAAAATGTATTCCATGTTGGAAAACGAAACCCAGAGCTTTTCAACCCCCTATGGGTGACCTCCCCCCGTCTCGAATTTCGCAAGTAAAACCATTTAGTCACATTGGTGTAGACTTTGGTGGACCATTCGTATTAACAATGACTCGACATCGAGGTATTAAAACCTGCAAGGGTTATCTGTGTTTGTTCGTTTGTTTTGTTACTAAGGCTCTCCACCTGGAGCTCGCTACTGACCTATCCACAGAAACTTTCTTGGCCGCGTTACAAAGGCTCATTGCTCGTCGGGGGCGAGTGTCTCATCTGTATAGTGACAATGGGACGAATTTTGTGGGTGCCAGTCGGGAACTGGCTAGATTGATGAAAAATGCGGCAGAACACGAATTAATTACTCATTCTTTCATTCCGCCAGCCTCGCCGCATTGGGGTGGGATATGGGAGAGCGGAGTGAAATCGGTGAAGGGACATCTATCTCGCGTCATTGGCCAACAGATCCTAACGTATGAGGAATTTACGACTGTCCTAGCATTGGTCGAATCGACCCTGAATTCACGACCACTTGGCCCCTTAACCCATGATCCAGAGGATATTTTTGCGCTCACGCCAAATCATTTTTTAACCCTCGAGCCAGTCTCACCTCTACCGCTCCCTGATTTCACGCCTCTTAATATCAATCGTTTGTCCCGGTGGCAGATGCTTCAGAGGTTACACCAAGATTTCTGGAAACGATGGCATGGAGAGTACCTCCACACTCTTCAGCAGAGAGGTAAGTGGCTGAAACCAGATACCATCGCTCCTGAAGCTGGAACATTAGTGCTCATCAAATCAGAGAATACTCCTCCGTGCCATTGGGTTCTAGGCCGTATTTCCTCCCTTCATCCTGGCCGTGATTCTGTGGCCCGCGTTGCCACGGTCCGGACTAATAATGGCATTTTGACACGCCCACTGGTGAAACTGTGTCCGCTACCTACGGCGGATTCCGATTAAAATTTTATCGATCTCGCTTATTTAGGTTTTTTTTTTTTTGTTTTGTTTCTCAATATTTTCAATTTTTTCCATGCTGTGTATCTTACAGTTAATTTTTTTGGGTTATTATAGTAAATAGGTTTACTAACTGAACCTTCTTTAGTTGATGTTATTTTAATTAGTTTATAATTGGATCGAAAAATGCCCAAAGATATGCATTTTTGCGGGGCAGAATGTTTCGGAAAGCCTTTGTTATATATTTTAAAATAATGTAGTTTGACCGCGCTTCTATTAGTTGCACTAAAACGACCTATTTACCTGGTGGCGCTGACCTACCTCAGTTTCCGGATGTTCTCCTACACCGAATTTAGTAGTAAAATTGATAGTGGTCAGGAGACATTGACGCTGATCGAGATTCTGCTCCCGCGTGACACCCGGTTGGTGCCCACGTGTGATTAAACCTTGCTTTGCTTTGCTCTATTCATTGCTTATTGTTGGCTTACGAACTTCTGCTACTCAGCTATTGTGCAATAACGGTTTTGGCTAGCGACTTTGGGTGAATTGTGCATGGGTATACCTTGGATTAGCTGCCGACCAAGTTACCACGAGGTACGACCGAGAGCAGCCCTTTGAGACATCAGAGGCAGTTTGGGCACAAAGACATCTCCAAACCTGTCCCATAAGGGTAAGTCGTTCCATAGTGCAACTCGCTTGTATAAATGTGTAATTTTCTCAATTCTTTCAATTTTGGATAAGGTACATTTTTCGAAACCACAAAGGCTATCGATTTGCATTCAGAAGTCATCTTATATGGTCCGTGCGATCGTATCTACTATAACTATAGGCATGTCAGTTACAGTGTGAACATAGTCGGAGTCGAAGTTTCTTGTTCTGCCTGTTGTGTGCGTTATACTTGCTTCGATGTCGTCTTATATGATCGTTGCGAACATATATGCTACAGTGGTATCTATGTGAGATGAGACAACACAGAGATACAGTGTGCAGACTGATGTTGTCGAAGTATCTTCACTTGCCTATTGTTCTCGTTATATGTTTTCTGAAGTCGTCCTATATGGTCAGTGCGATCGTATCTGCTATAACTGTAGGCAAGTCAGATGCTAGAATGCGAAGTTACAGTGTAAATATAGTCGAAGTCGAAGTTTCTTGTCCTGCCTGTTGTAAGCGTTATTTTGATTCAGGGAACACTAGACAATGTCTATCTATAAGATGAATAACCGACTTATTAGCAAGATTGATAAATTCGAAGTTTTGGCGAACACGCCGGTTTACCGACTCTTGATTGTTGGAATCGAAGTTTTTGGTGGATATGAAAAAGTATAGTACTGCACTCGCATATGATGAGCTGTCATATATACTTCTCGAATGGGCATTCAAGATGCTAGAATGCAAAGTTACAAAGTAGACATAGTCGAAGTCGAAGTTTCTTGGTCTGCCTGTTGTGTGCGTTATAACCGCTTCGATGTCGTTTCATATGATCGTTGTGAACTTATATGCTCCAGAGGTATCTATGTGAGATGATAAAATACAGAGATACAGTGTGCAGACTGATGTTGTCAAAGTATCTTCACTTGCCTATTGTTCTCGTTATATGTCCTTCGAAGTTGTCTTATATGGTCAGTGCGATCGTCAGATGCTGGAATGCAAAGATACAGAGTGAACATAGTCGGAGTCATAGTTTCTTGTTCTGCCTGTAGTGTGCGTTATACCCGATTCGATGTCAACTCATATGATCGTTGCGAACCACCATGCTACAAAGGTATCAGGATACAGTGTGCAGACTGATGTTGTCAAAGTATCTTCACTTGCCTATTGTTCTCGTTATATGTCCTTCGAAGGATCATGGTTTCCTCAATGAACTCCATGAACAATCATAATGACTTTATTTTGTAATATTCATTGTATTTTCGTTGAAGGATCTCATTTCAAGGTGGGCGGCATGTTCAGTCTTCTAACATTTTTTCTTCCTTATTGTTTTCGCGTTACAGTCGTCAAGCGACTGCGCCTCCCGTAACCATGAAATCAGGAGCATTCCCTATAACAGTAACCATAAAAACAGGAGCATTCGCCATATACGTATGTCAATACACATTTCTTCATTCTCATTGTACCATATTCATAGACGAAATAAATACTGTTGATTTGAACGACGACATCTATTTCACAACGTGAAAGGTTTAAGAATACAGTGCACTGTGTTGTCTCATCTCACACCTCTGTAGCATATATGTTCGCAACGATCATATAAGACGACATCGAAGCAAGTATAACGCACACAACAGGCAGAACAAGAAATTTCGACTTCGACTAGGTATACACTGTGACAAAACAGACTGCTTGTATGGCTTGAGACTACTCAGGGACGTGTATCTGTTATATATCAGCAGTCTATTGAGTAATCAAATGATAGTCCTTTCAAGTACCAAGGTTTATTCATGTATTCAAGTGAATTTTTCACACTGAAAAGATATAAAATAATGAGTTCAATTTACAAGGATCAGGGTTCCAGAATTGAACGAATTCGTGAATCAACGTTTGATGCTTACCTGAAGGCAGGTATAAAGTTTATGGATCACGAACTCATAACACCAGGATGCTTTTCAGTGTGGAAAATATTCATCTCAAAAGGTGATGACAGGCTTGGCAGATGGTCAGTGATAAACACATAATTGTTTGTCCTGGAAATGATCATCTGGCCTACTACACCTGAATATACTGAGCGATATAAAAGCCAGCAGCAACTACTATGTTGCAACTACTCCCCCCCTCTTTACCTTCATTCAAAACTATATATGACATAACTAGTTACATTGAGGTAAAGAAACATATTCTTTTAAATGGCAACTATGAAAAATTCCTCGTTCTTCTCCAGAAGTTGGATTTGTTAAAATATAAACTTTTGAACTAATCTTCTTTTTAACTTTGTACGGTCCTTCAAATAGAAGAAGGAATTTTTTCGTCTCATGATCTAATGCTGAAGAAATGTGATTTGCTCTCAATGATACTAATTCATCAATTTCGAATGATCTACTTTCTTTGTTATTAATGAAAGCGCGTTTTTTAGTTCTCTTCAATAGGTTCTCTTTTGCGAAAAATATTTCAACGTGAGAATCAGGTTCGTGGTTTGTCGATGGCATGTTCAATATTCTTTTTAGTGGGGACGATGATGTGCTACCGAACTGTAATTCCATTGGTGTATACCCTGTGGCCTCATGGGTTACATTATTTAAGAATTCGGCTATACGTTTCACCTCTAATGCCCAACGCGTGTGTTTTTTAAGACAATATGTTCGAAATAATCTACCAATTTCCCTCATAACACGCTCTGTAGGATTACTCTGAGGATGTCGAACAGATGTATATTTTAACGTGATATCATACTTCTGCATAGTAGATCGCCAGATATTCGATGTGAATTGCGTTCCTTGATCTGATAGGATTGCTTTAGGAACGCCTACTTCTTTAAAATAATGATTTTCCAAATGACCTTCAATATTATCTGCAGTGGCATGTTTCACCATATACAGTGACACAAATTTTGAAAACACATCCAGCACAACCAGGAGTCCTGTAACTCCACCTCTGGAAGGAGGCAAAGGTCCAAACAAATCGACAGATACCAAGTCGCCAGGGAATTCCGATATGATAGCATCAAATGGTGGACTAGGAAGTCTGGATATCTTTGCTTTTTGACAGATATCACACGCGCGCAGTTGCTGTTTTATATTCCTATGCAAATTTTTGCACCAAATATCTTTCCTCATGGTGCACCAAGTTTTGTACACTCCAAAGTGTCCGTAAGTTTCATGGTAGTTCTTAATGAATTCAGTAACGTAGGCTTTTGGCACACACAATAAATGACCATTATCTTTCGCATAATATAGGGTATTGTTGTGCAGGAGAAATTTATTATAATCTGGATCTGTCCTAATTTTTTCTATGATTTTACTCAAATATTGGTCACATACTTGATGTTCTGCAATATTTTTCACAATTTTTTCAAATTGTGATGTAAACGTTATTGAAAGAATTTTGAATTCACCATCATTTGGACTAGAAGGCCTCTCTATCGGATTTCTAGAAAGTGCATCCGGAATGATATTGTTTGCTCCCTTGATATATTCTATTTTGAATGAAAATTCTTGCATTGCTAGTACCCAACGTGTTATCCGACTCGACAGTAACCGACAAGATTTTAAATATTGAAGTGAGCGGTTATCTGTTCGTATTATGAAATCTTTACCAATAAGGTATATTCGCCATTTTATAAGTGCAAACATGATACTCAAAAGTTCTTTTTCTGGCACCGAATATCGAGTTTCCCTGTCCAATAATTTCCTGCTAGCGTACGCTATTATTTTTTTCTTTCCTTCATGAATTTGATACAGAATAGCACCTAACCCTGTATCACTAGCGTCACACTGTACATAAAATGTTTCTTTTTCTTTAGGATGTAATAATATTACCTCATGTGACAGAATTTCTTTCACTTTTTCGAAGGCTCCTTGTTCCTTTTCTCCCCAAACCCATTTCATATTTTTACGAAGTAAATTAGTAAGTGGTGACGTTATGGTAGCAAAATCCTCACAAAACATTCTGTCAAAATTAGCAAGTCCTAGAAACATTTGTAACTTCTTTATATTTTTTGGAACAGGAAAATTAGATATTGCTTCTATACGATCAGGGTCTGGAGCTATTCCCTTCGCGTTCAAAATGTATCCTAGGAACTTAATTTGAGTTTTAAAAAACTAACACTTATCTAGTCTGAGAGTGAATCCTGCTTCGTTTGAACATTTAAAAACACTATCTAGATGCTCGATGTGTTCTTGGAAAGAATTACTCACCACAAGAATATCGTCTATATAAATATAAACGGCAGATTGAAGAAGTGGACCAAGTATTTTGTCCATACAACGAGTGAAGCTTGCCACTGCCGTTTTCAAACCAAATGGGAGTACCCTGAATTGGTAACTTTTCGTTCCGTATCTGAACCCTGTATATTTTCGATGATCTGCTTTAATCGGAATATGCCAGTAACTTGATGTTAAGTCTAATGAAGATGCGAATTTGAAATCTTTCAAATCTTTCAAGATATCATCGATAGGTTGTAGCATTTGAATTGCTACCAGATAATATTAGCTAATTATTTTGATGAAACTTATTAAATTACAGTAGAGTAGCACTGTGGTGTGCTAAGATTTGTTTTTATTCTTCTTTGGTGTAATAAACATAGTCTTCAAATTCTTACCTTATGAATTTGAGAAGAAACCATACTCACAGTGAACATTCAGTCTGACATATAGTAAATAATCCTTGAGTATATAGTAGAACATTTGATGAAACAACCATATCATATCACACACAGTTTTGAATGAGATCTTTTAACAAACAAATTCCAATTGTAGAGTACTCATTTCTTCTGATATTCTATGTGCTAATAGGAGGTGATGATGTAAGCTGCAAGAGTCTTTGATTTCTGGCGTTCTGATCCTGAGGCCCTAGAATCGAAGGAAATATTCAATATTGTAATCCATTCAAAAGTAGACAGACAACTTACCGTTGATGTTCTCCAGGGCGATAAATCCTATTTCGCTGGAATATTTCAGGATTTATGATGTTGTTCATTCTGAATTGGTTTCAATTTGGATAAATTTCTTTGTTTATTTTTGAGATAATATTTCAGGTTTATATTTTCATGTGTCATCAGGATGTCACTGTCACTGTTGTCATACTGCAGACATTGTGGACTGTCATTTGTCTTCTGTGAAGGATTTGGAGATTATTCCTATGGAGACAGAAGAAGAAGAACAACTCTTCTTAATAATTGGGGCGTAAGCATTTCTTCGACCAATAGGATTCTTGGATTTCATATTTGGCGCTGATTTGGGATTTAAACAGGAAACTAGGGTTTTTGACTAGTTCAATCGAGGGTAGGAGAATTTCCGGCACGTACCTACTGTGGTGGTTATACCACAATATTAATGATTTTAATATAATAAATTCTCTGAAGGAAATTGTCAGAAAAAGATTATTTATTGATTGAAAACAACATGTCAAAATCATTGCCATGCCATGTGATAAAATACAATCTTGATCTTCATTACGATTCAATACAGGGTAGAATAAACTGAAAATATGCCACAATACTCCCCCACGACGAAAAGAAAACCATAAGAATAACTGTACTTATTGACTAATCAATTAATTGCGAAAGAAACTCTTTTATTGGCTACTCCTTTCAATTGATCAAGATCAGAAAAATTGTCGTCCTTCAAAATGAAAGCAGGTTTAGTTCTATCAATGCTTACGGTCACTGTTTTTACATTCTTCTGTATGGTGACTAATTTGTTGGTACGATTCAGAACTTTAAATGGTCCTTCATATGGAGGGGACAAACTAGAACGTTTTCCTTCAACTCTTATGAATACATAATCGCAAGTTTTCAAGTCAACTGGAATGAATGTCCGCTGTGTGTTATGTGGGTGGCATGTTGAAGGTTTGAGAGAGGAAAAAGTTTCTCGGATTTGAGTTAGTACAAAAGAACTATCAAGACAACCATTAACATTTGAACTGACAAAAAATTCAGCAGGAAGATGCAATGGCTGGCCGTAAACTAATTCAGCAGAAGAACAACCTAAATCCTCTTTTACAGCATTGCGTAATCCTAAAAGAATAATTGGAATTTCATTTATCCAATAATTTGTATTGCATCTCGCTTTCAACGCTGTTTTCAAACTTCTATGGAAACGTTCAACCATACCATTACTTTGTGGGTGATAGGTGGATGTATGTATCTTGTGAGCGTCTAGAAAACCGACAAGTTCGTTGAGTATTTTAGATTCAAATTGAACTCCTTGGTCTGTAGTAAGAGTATGCGGTACACCAAATCTACAGACATAATTTTGAAAGAAAGTTTTAGCAATGGTGTGCGCCATAATGTTTTCAACAGGAAAAACTTCTGGCCATCGAGTAAAACGATCAACTATTGTTAATAAATAACGATACCCATCTGAGACTGGTAGTGGTCCTACTATATCCATATGAATATGTTCGAATCTACATTCTGGAATCGAAAAGTTTTGAATTGGTGATTTAGTGTGCTTATTAATTTTTGATAATTGACAATGTATACATGATTTTGTCCATAATTTAACATCAGTATTCATATGTGGCCAGAAATATTTGCTATTTAACAATTTTCTTGTTGCACGAATACCAGGATGGGAAATTCCATGTATTTTGTCGAAAATAATTTTACGGAATTCGTTTGGAATATATGGTCGTTATTTAGAATTAGAAATATCACACCAAATCTTAATATTTGTGAATGGTATTTCTATTTCTTTCAGGGAAAAGTTGGATTTTGAATTATTCAATAATTCTTTCAACTGTGGGTCTTTGTTTTGAACTATGCCTAAATCAGTAATATTCAATTCGGAAAATGAGTTATTTGAAATTGTGTCAATCTGACTGGTAGGCCTGGACAAGGTGTCAGCAACCACATTGAGTTTTCCTCGAATGTGTCTGATGTCAGTGGAAAATTGAGCAATATATTCCATTTGTCGAATTTGGCGAGGACTTCTATCAGTGTTAGTGTTTAGCGCTGTAGTTAATGGCTTATGGTCAGTAAAAATGGTAAAGTTCCTACCTTCTAAAAAATGTTTGAAATGTTTGATCGCTGCATAAATTGCGAGAAGTTCACGATCGAATGTGGAGTAACTCTTCTCTGTGGCACTTAATTTTCTCGAGAAAAATGCTAAAGGTTTTAATGAATCGTTATTACTTTGTTCAATTGTAGCTCCAAGTGCAATATTTGATGCATCTACTGTAAGAACAAGATGTGCATCATCTACTGGGTGAGCTAAAGTAACAACATCTGCTAATTTATTTTTAACATCTGAAAAACTTTTTTCACATTCACTGGACCAACAAGTTATATTCTTGCTTTTACTTCTTTGTAGATCAGTTAAGAGTGTGTAAATTGGTACCAAAGTTTGAGAAAGTTTTGGAAGGAAACGGTGATAATAATTTATCATACCAACGAAACGCTGCAATTCTTTGAGTGTTTTTGGTTTTGGAAAATCACGAATTGCCTTGCTTCTATTTTCTGATGGAGTGATTCCTTCAGCTGAAATTGTATGGCTCAAGAAATCTAATTTATGTTTGCCGAATTCACATTTTGACGGTTTTAGATTTATTCCAAAAACATTTAGCCGTTCAAAAACTAATTTCAGATGATGTAAATGTTCATTTTCATTTTGACTTGATATGAGGATATCATCAATGTAAATAAAAATGAAATTGAAATCCTTGAGTATTTCGTTTATGAACCGTTGGAAAGTTTGTGCAGCATTTTTTAAACCAAATGGCATTCTTGTGAATTCAAACAATCCAAATGGAGTGGTCACTGCAGTTTTATAAACATCTTCTTCTGCTACTGATATCTGGTGGTAAGCCCTTACTAAATCGATTTTAGAGAAAATAGTACATTTTTGAGCATGTAAATTGAAATTATGAATATGAGGTAACGGGTATCTGTCGGGAACAGTCATTGTGTTTAAATGACGATAGTCCCCACAGGGTCTCCAATCGTCTGGTTCTTTTTTTGGTACCATGTGCAGAGGTGATGCTACTGGTGAAGAAGAAGGGCAACAAATTCCTAGCTGAATCATGTGTTCGAACTCTGCCTTGGCAATTTTGTGGTTTTTAGAATCTAGCCGCCGTGGTTTCATGTATGGTAATCGACCATTCGTGATAATGTGATGTTTAATTGAATGTTTAAGTGGAGCTGAAAAATCTGGTTCTGAAATTAGTGAAGGGTATTGTTTTAAAAGTTCTAAATATTTGTTATTCATAGCAAATATTTTGGGCGATGGTGAAAATGTTCTGAGATAAACTGCATTCACTGATAATGTAGTTTTAGTATCTACTAGTCGTCTATATTTGAGATCAACTAATAGACCAAAATGCGATAAAAAATCTACTCCAAGAAAAGGACGTGAAATCGATGCTACTGTAAATATAAAAGGAAAGTCTCGATGTAATCCTAAATTTATATTTAAAAATTTCTTTCCGAATGTAGTTATTGAGGTACCATTAGCTGCTGTGAGAAAAGTTTCGCTGTCTTTATGGAAATCAGAAAATACGTCCTGTGGAATAATGGATACATCTGCTCCTGTGTCTACTAGAAAATTCAATTTATTTCTGGAATCAAATATGAATAAGCGACGATTGTAGTTATTGTGACCATTATTAGTCGCTATAGTAATAGTCTTTTCTAGTTTTTTGAATGATCTGTCAAAGTATGGTTGAGGGGACACCACGTACCGCCACATTTATTAGCTCTGTCACTGAATCTCTGGTGATAATAACAGACTGATGAATTTCTATCAAAATTAAATCTGGTAGGTGATCTACTCTTACTACGATAACGATTCCTACATGATCTACATTGAATGTTTGGAGAATTGAAATTTGAGTTTTGAATTTGGAAAATTTGATTTTGCAAAACGTTCAATTGACCATCAACTGCCTGTTGTTTTTGTGTTAATAGATCTAATGTCTGAGTGCATTTAATGGATAAATCACTGAATGATTTCAATATGGTTTGATTAATTTGGTCGGCAGAGTTAGATGATAAGTTTGTGTGTTGAACTGTAGTCGTATTACTGTGTGGTGGATTATTGATTATGGAAATGTTGGAATCTTTATAAGTGTCCCAAATTTGATCAGCAATTTCCAGAATTTGGTCAATATTCGTTTTTCCGGAAGTTGTAACTGCAACTGATATAGTCTTTGGTAAATGTCTCTTCCATAGTTTGAGTAATAACTCCTGAGTAACCATAGAAGAACCTCCAACAATGGATATCATGCTCCTATAAAATTCTGATGGTTTCTGATTACCCATCTCAACACTGAAAAGTAAAACATCTAAGCGTTTCTCTTCACTAGCTGTTAATCTTTGAATGATTTTTGTTTTGAGATTGTTGTACATATTATCAGGTGGTGGATGTTCAATAACATCGTAAATGTTGGAAATGATTTCGATTGGAAGACTAGCCACTACGTAATCATATTTTGTACGATCTGAAGTTATTCTGGCTAACAAAAATTGAGACTCAGCTTGATAGAACCAAATTTCAGGTTTTGTAGTCCAAAATGTTATAGGCCGAAATGTTTGGTTGAATCTGGTTATTGATAGGATTTTGAGGTGACAAATTTTCTGATTGTATATCAGGCATTTTAAAGACAGTTATTATTATTGAAATTGATCGCAGTGGAGGAAATTATGACACTCACTCTTTCTTCTTTTCCAGATCTGGATTTGTTCTGGATCGGTAGCTCTCGGGTTGATTTGGGTCTGCGTAATTTTGAAAAGGACAGGAACAGTTTGGATTGTGAATTGTAGTATGATATCGGGATCAGTTCTATCGTTTGGATTCGGTCAATATAGTTCAGTTTCAGGATCTGATGTGTGGAATTCGGGCTTGGAATTCGGGTTCAGCATTGATGTCCGTTTTGGATTCAGAAGTGATGTTTGCTTGAGTCGGGGTCACCAATTTGTGGTGGTTATACCACAATATTAATGATTTTAATATAATAAATTCTCTGAAGGAAGTTGTCAGAAAAAGATTATTTATTGATTGAAAACAACATGTCAAAATCATTGCCATGCTATGTGATAAAATACAATCTTGATCTTCATTACGATTCAATACAGGGTGGAATAAACTGAAAATATGCCACACTACCTCACTTTTTCTCGGTTAGCCATGGTGGCGTGCACTTGACCTGTGAAAAGGATTTTGATTTTCTCGGTGAAAACCGTAGAAACCCTCAGGGGTATTTGATTTTGGGAAGCCGTTGCTTATCGGTCAGTGGATGGAATCTCCGTCAGGAAGCCATTAGTGGGATTTGTTCCTGGAGACTGCCATGAAGTCTTAGAAGCCATGCAGCCCGGCCTGTTTCTGTTTCAGTCCTTTGAAGCAAGTTCAAATAACTCTTCAATCCTACCTCCCTTCTCAGAAGGTAAGTCACAGCCATAGCAGATTCAGCAGTGAAACGAAAATATAATATCCTGTTCTTCAGTTTTTTTTCTGTTGTCTCCACGTGCTCTGTGTGCCCTCTCAGGAGGCTATATTCAGATTATTCCATAGGGTGCTAGGGTGCAGCTTAGCTGTGCTTCGGACTCCTGGTAGCGACCGGCCCTCAGGATACTCTACTCTACCCTTGTCAAGATCCCCCAGTGGATCTGAGTAATCCTGCAAGGTCTTCGGATCTTGGCCAGAGTCGACCATGGAGACACCAGATGGAGCCCAGTAGCAGCTGGTAGAGACTGACCCCTGGTTATACTGCATCCTGGAACTCTGCTGACCGTGGAGGTTCAGCATTCCTCGTTGTGTTGTCTTCATCTACAATCATACCACTTGGGACCTTGGATAGGGGTGATCTGGACCACTGCAGAGGACCCTTGGACCACTATCAGGTTTTTTTGTTCCACCTTCAGTGTTTTACCTTTTTGATACATATTTACACTTTTTCACATCTGAGACTGGTTGAGTAATCACACTTTTTTACAGTATCAATTCACAAACTGGTGAAGCTCTTGTGAAGCTCTCCCATAGTATACTATGTGACTGCGGTTGCTTAACAGTTCATTGCGCTATCATTCCTTGACTAGTTATACAGTCCGTTTTATAGTTGATATAGGATTGTTACTGTACTTATTTTCACTTATTCTTCCATATGTCCAGCCCAGCCTTCTAAGAAAATATACCTTGAACAACCTTCAGATTTTTGAAAAACAGATTATTTGGAAAGAAATTTGGTTTTCTCAATTATCCAAATTGTAGGATTTTTATAAATTGAGTGGCGTCCAAGAACTTGAATTTTCTTCACCATCTAGCCTATAATCCGAACTCACTTATCTGTTCTCCGATGTACGGCTGCCGATAGCAAATGTCTTTGACTTTTTAATAATTTCATCCTTTTATATTAAAAGTTGGCCACATAAATGGCGCCCAACGTGGGGCCCGAAAATTCTTGTTCAAAATAAGTAAAATTTTGTCTTGAATCTTTTTCAAATTTTTCGAGAGTTTCTCAAATTTTCTTAGATTGTTGAGCTGGTATGTTTGGTTGAGTGGAGACTGTACATTTAGGTCCATGTGGATGTGGATGTGAAGTATAGCTCCGTTTTTGACAGAAGCCTGACAGGAAAGTTTTTCAACAGAAAAGGCTTTAGTATTTGTTGTGCTGGAGAGCACTGTGGTGAGTGTTGTCTAATTGTGTTGTAATAAAGTACATATTTTGGAGCAGTGATTGCAATTTTAAATAGTAATGAAAATTTCCATCATGATTGATATTTTCTGGTAACAATTTTGACAGATATTTTTCATGGGAATTTTTAGAAAATTTTTGTGACTGCAGTACTTGGGTATTTCATCTGTTTTCTTTGTTCTTCCTTCACACTATTCATTATGGATTCTATTAAGGCAAAACATTTGCTCATAGCAGAACTTAATTATGAACTGAAAATTAGAGGTGTTATTTCTGAACGTAGCATGGATGAAAAGAGAAAAATTTTGGGGCGCCTCTTGGCTAAGGAAATTCAACAAGGACACAATGTATTGTCTTTTGTTGACCCAACATTTAATTTTGCATCTGAAAAAGTTGACATTGAAAACACTTTAACATCTATACAAACTCTAATCAGTGATTTTGAGGGATCAACATCAGATTCTACTTTTAAGAGAGCAGAATCTAGAATATGCCATGTAACTTGGAGAATTCAAAGAATACCTTTGAATCCAGAAGCTCCTAATTTTGATGAAATGTCAATTTTTAAAAATGAATCTTATGCAACAGCATTGCAATTAGATGCAGAATTACATGAGAAGGTATCTGATCCAGAGTCTGATCCAGTTAATGTGCCATTGATGAGTTCTACTGTCAATCCACTAGTGAGACCATCTACTAGTCAGAGTCAGAATTATTTTTCACCAAATTTAACAAAGTCAACACCTGTGTATGAGTTAGGACTTCAATTTGATGGTGACTCCAAAAATCTCTTATCATTCATGGAACGTATTGATGAACTTGCTCAAGCAAGGCATATATCTAAAATGGAATTATTTGAATCCGCAAGTGATCTTTTCACTGGTAAAGCTACTTTCTGGTACCGTATGGTAAAATCACAAGTTACTGACTGGGATTCATTGATCTTGAAACTCAGAAAAGATTTTCTAGTGTCTGATTTTGAAGATGAAGTTTGGCAACAAATAAAAAATAGAAAGCAGGGTAATTCAGAGCCAGTTGTTATCTTTATAGCTTGTATGGAAGCACTTTTTAACAGACTCAGTCATGGAGCTGCTGAGGTGACAAAGGTAAAGTACATCAAGATGGGTTTAAAGCCTGATTATAGGCGGAGGTTAGCCTTATGTGACATAGATTCAGTTACAGTTCTTGGAACTTTGTGCAAAAAATTAGAGGAAGCTGATGCTTTAAGTCCACCTTCTACTTCTCAAAGTAAATCAATTGCTATGTTAGATGACGCTGAAATTGCCTTTGTTTCAAATGCACAAGCAAATAGAACATCTGCCCATTCAAATAAAAATGTTGGAAATAGGTTTCAGAAAAACGAATTTAGAAATGCCACTTCTAACAATAGTACTTCTAACAATAATACTTCTAGGTCAAGTAATGTTTCTGCCCCTTCTTCTTCATCAGTTGATACTAATAGAAATCCTCGAATGGAAAATAGTCCTGTAGTTTGCTGGAGATGCAATTTAGCTAATCATACGCATAGAGCTTGTAAATCAGGAATAAAGAAAAAGTTTTGTTTTAAATGTGGAGCACCTGACGTAGTAATGAAGGACTGTGAAAGGTGTAAGGGAAACTGATAGAGGAGAATTTCGTCATAGGCTCACAATTTTCTCCAAATTTTCCTAGAGCCAACTTTCAGAATTTAAATAATCTTACAGAAGAAAGAGAGGATGATTTTCAGAATGTTGTAGCTCCTCTATTAATAAAGAAAGTCAAGGATAATAGGCCTTATGTGAATATTCAGCTTTTTGATACAAATGTCATTGCACTCTTAGACAGTGGTGCCAATATGTCCGTCATAGGTCAAGGAGGTTTAAGGACAGTAAAAAATCTTGATTTAATAATCAGAACTCCTCATTTGAATCATGTTTTTACGGCAGAT
Organism: Phaedon cochleariae; assembly: GCA_918026855.4. Classification (NCBI taxonomy): domain Eukaryota; kingdom Metazoa; phylum Arthropoda; class Insecta; order Coleoptera; family Chrysomelidae; genus Phaedon; species Phaedon cochleariae. Next base: position 21,296,554 of record OU896716.1, on the reverse strand, counting down.
GGTACACATCAAAAAGTTGAAGGAGTTGTTGATTTGCCTATTCATATTAATGGAGAGATACAGATAATTCCGGCATTAGTTGTTCCTACCCTATCACAGTCATTCATTCTAGGAAGTGATTTCTGTACTAAGTCTGGTGTGTCCATAGATATTCAAAATTTTAGTTGGGACATTAAGTGTCGAGTTTCTGGGGAAACTGTCGACATTGTTGCCAGCTCACCTCAAAGTGGTGATATTTCAGAAATTAGTGTTGAAGATGAGCTTACACAAGAACAGAGACAGCGGATGGAAGATCTTATCCACTCATTTCCGGAAATAAGTAGTGATGCTCGATTAGGCCGTACAAATAAAATCACTTTAGAAATTGACACTGGCGAGGCAAAGCCGTTTAAGCAGAGGCAGTATTTAATGTCTCCATATATGTTAAAGATCCTTAATGATGAGTTGGATGAGATGATAAAATTAGGTGTGGTAGAACCATCACATAGTCCTTGGAATAGTCCGGTACTACTGGTCAAGAAATCGTCTGGTGAATACCGTTTTTGTTTTGATGGACGTAAACTGAATGAAATTACGAAGCACGACAGCTATCCTCTTTCACGCATTGATAGAATCCTTACTCTGTTGCGTAATGCCAAGTATATTTCAAGTATCGATTTAAGGAAAGCTTTTTGGCAAGTGCCACTTGAAGAATCGTCTAAAGAGAAGACTGCATTCAGTATACCTGGTCGAGGTTTATTCCACTTTAATGTTATGCCGTTCGGTTTATGTAACAGTGCCCAGACACAACAAAGACTATGTGATGCGTTGTTTGGACCAAAATTCGAACCTAATTTATTCACTTATCTAGATGATATTATTATCATTTCACCGACGTTTGAGGAGCATGTGAAGCTTTTGAAAGAAGTTAAAGGTATTTTGCAGGATGCAAACCTAACTATAAATATTAAAAAATGTGAGTTTTTCAAGACATCACTTAAATACTTGGGTTTTGTTATTGATAGACAAGGAATTCGAACAGATCCTTCTAAAGTTTCAGTAATGGTGAATTATGCTCGTCCTACTACAAGTACGGAAATTAAACGGTTTATTGGGTTATGTAACTGGTACAAACGTTTTTTAGATTCATTTTCAACTTTAATGGCACCTATTAGCAACTTATTAAAAGGCAAGGGTGAAGGTAAAAATCAACCTATAGAATGGACTTCTGAGGCAGAAGCTTCTTCCATCGCCATCAAGAAGGCTCTTGTTTCAGCACCTATTCTCTGTCCCCCAGACTTTACACTACCTTTCACTATACAGTGTGATGCAAGTGATGTGGGCATAGGTGGGGTGTTGACCCAGGAGGTTCAGGGTGTCGAAAGAATAATTGCTTACTCCTCCAGATCTTTGTCCAATTCAGTGTCACTGAAAGAGAATTATTGAGTTTGATCTTCCTAATCGACAAATTTCGACCTTACATTGAGGGAACGGTTTTTGAAGTAATAACTGATCACCATAGTCTGCTGTGGCTGAACAATCTCAAAGACCCTTCTGGTAGATTAGCAAGATGGTCTGTCAAATTACGACAGCATACTTTTGAGTTGATTCATAAGCCTGGGGTTCATAATGTTATTCCCGATTTTCTTTCAAGGATACCTCTTTCAGATGACGAAAGTCCAGAGTTGAATTCAATTGATTTGAAGTCTGATGATACAGACTCATGGTATACCTCATTATGTAGTAAGATCTCTCAAGATCCAGATGCCTATCCCCACTTTAGAGTTGAAAATGAACTGATTTATAAATATATTCCTTCCAAAGTGCCCGTCAAATCGAACATTATTGAATGGAAAGTGATTGTGCCTGAATCACAAAGACTTTCAGTTATGAAAGATTCACATGACCCTTCTATTTGTAGCCATTTTGGTTTTTTCAAGACACTCTCAAGAGTTCAGCAGCACTACTATTGGCCTAAAATGAGATCAGACATTCTGAGATATGTAAAGTCCTGTAAAGTTTGTCAGTCGCAAAAGTTATCGAATACTCCTCGGATGGGACTCATGGGTGCTCAGAGAAATGTTAAATTTCTTTTTCAGACTATTGCTGTTGATATTATGGGACCGTTTCCCAGATCTTCTAAAGGTTTCACTTACTTATTGGTTGTTTCAGACTTTTTCACAAAGTATACACTATTGTGTCCAATGCGAGATGCCAAGGCACCTAGCATCATTAAATTCATGGAAAACCAAGTTTTTTTAGTCTTTGGAGTTCCACAGTTCATCATCTGTGATAATGGAACCCAGTTTGCTGGTAAACTATTTAAAAAGTTAGCAGATACCTACAATGTTCAAAAAATATGGTATACTCCTCGATATTCAGCCCAGTGTAACTTTGTGGAAAGAACCAATAAAACAATAGGTCAAGCCATTAGGAGTTATGTAAACGAACATAAAGATTGGGATGAGGAATTATATAAAATTCAACAAGCGATAAATACCGCCACCCATGAAGTCACCCAATATACTCCAGCATTTTTGATGTTTGGTCGTAATGTGCCTATTTCTGGTAAATATTATGGTAGCATTCCTAATACTCAAGATATTGAACTTTTACCTGACAGCAGGGATAGTTTTGTTCAAGATTTCAAGGGGCTTAGTGATGTCTTTAAGACAGTGCAGGAAAGGCTACATAAGGCTTACCAGAGAAATGTATCATCATACAACCTTAGGAAGAGAGACCATATATTTAATGAAGGTGATAAAGTCTGGAGAAGAAACAAGATTCTATCCGATGCTTCAATAAAATTTAGCGCAAAATTAGCTCCTAAATATGTTTTGTGTACAGTGAGAAAAAGAATTTCTCGTTTAGTTTATCCTTTAGATAATGCTGATGGTTCTCCTGCTGGAGATTGGCATATCAAAGATTTAAAGGAATATTTTGGATCCAATTCAGACGTTTCTGTTGGATAGATATTTTATTTTTATACAAACCAGAACCTTTGATTTGTATACAGTATTATCTGTAGAGGTTGTTTAAAAATGAGATTCTTGTGAATTTTTTTGGTGCATTGGTGCACATTTGAATTTTTTTGGTGTGTTGGTGCACATTTGAAATTTTTTGGTGCGTTGGTGCACATTTGAGATTTTTTTTTGGGTGCGTTGGTGCACGTTTAAAATTAAGGTGATTGCAATTACGATTTTGGTCTTTTTGACAAATTTTGCTGGTGCAAATTTGAAAGAAACCTTGGGTGGTTTTCTTTTTATTTTGGGATTTTCAGTATAAAACCTAATATTGGATTCAGTGTTCTACTGAGAGTATGCATACTTAAAAATAGTTTTTTTTTTTTTGGATGATTCATAGGTCTGATCAACCTGAACATCATCATTGCCACTTATGTAAATATTTTTTTGTAAATAGTACAACTTAGACTTTATATAGTCCTGAGGATAATGGATTTGACCTACCAATTATGACTTTACCTACCGATTATGACCTTACCTAATTCAGACTTTTCTCAATTCAGACATTACCAATTTTTGGATTTCCATAAAAGGAACGTTTAGTACACGAAGTTACTATCATAATCCATGATATCCATATACCTCATCAAAAATTTCTCAACAAGTTGACCAATTTTTTCTCTTAGGAGAGGGGTATATGTAGCATTTGAATTGCTACCAGATAATATTAGCTAATTATTTTGATGAAACTTATTAAATTACAGTAGAGTAGCACTGTGGTGTGCTAAGATTTGTTTTTATTTTTCTTTGGTGTAATAAACATAGTCTTCAAATTCTTACCTTATGAATTTGAGAAGAAACCATACTCACAGTGAACATTCAGTCTGACATATAGTAAATAATCCTTGAGTATATAGTAGAACATTTAATGAAACAACCATATCATATCACACACAGTTTTGAATGAGATCTTTTGACAAACAAATTCCAATTGTAGAGTACTCATTTCTTCTGATATTCTATGTGCTAATAGGAGGTGATGATGTAAGCTGCAGGAGTCTTTGATTTCTGGCGTTCTGATCCTAAGGCCCTAGAATCGAAGGAAATATTTAATATTGTAATCCATTCAAAAGTAGACAGACAACTTACCGTTGATGTTCTCCAGGGCGATAAATCCTATTTCGCTGGAATATTTCAGGATTTATGATGTTGTTCATTCTGAATTGGTTTCAATTTGGATAAATTTCTTTGTTTATTTTTGGGATAATATTTCAGGTTTATATTTTCATGTGTCATCAGGATGTCACTGTCACTGTTGTCATACTGCAGTCATTGTGGACTGTCATTTGTCTTCTGTGAAGGATTCGGAGATTATTCCTATGAAGACAGAAGAAGAAGAACAACTCTTCCTGATAATTGGGGCGTAAGCATTTCTTCGACCAATAGGATTCTTGGATTTCATATTTGGCGCTGATTTGGGATTTCAACAGGAAACTAGGGTTTTTTGACTAGTTAAATCGAGGGTAGGAGAATTTCCGGCACGTACCTACCTCACTTTTTCTCGGTTAGCCATGGTGGCGTGCACTTGACCTGTGAAAAGGATTTTGATTTTCTCGGTGAAAACCGTAGAAACCCTCAGGGGTATTTGATTTTGGGAAGCCGTTGCTTACCGGTCAGTGGATGGAATCTCCGTCAGGAAGCCATTAGTGGGATTTGTTTCTGGAGACTGCCATGAAGTCTTAGAAGCCATGCAGCCCGGCCTGTTTCTGTTTCAGTCCTTTGAAGCAAGTTCAAATAACTCTTCAATCCTACCTCCCTTCTCAGAAGGTAAGTCACAGCCATAGCAGATTCAGCAGTGAAACGAAAATATAATATCCTGTTCTTCAGTTTTTTTTCTGTTGTCTCCACGTGCTCTGTGTGCCCTCTCAGGAGGCTATATTCAGATTATTCCATAGGGTGCTAGGGTGCAGCTTAGCTGTGCTTCGAACTCCTGGTAGCGACCGGCCGTCAGGATACTCTACTCTACCCTTGTCAAGATCCCCCAGTGGATCTGAGTAATCCTGCAAGGTCTTCGGATCTTGGCCAGAGTCGACCATGGAGACACCAGATGGAGCCCAGTAGCAGCTGGTAGAGACTGACCCCTGGTTATACTGCATCCTGGAACTCTGCTGACCGTGGAGGTTCAGCATTCCTCGTTGTGTTGTCTTCACCTGCAGTGACCTATGCTGCACATCTACAATCATACCACTTGGGACCTTGGATAGGGGTGATCTGGACCATTGCAGAGGACCCTTGGACCACTATCAGGTTTTTTGTTCCACCTTCAGTGTTTTACCTTTTTGATACATATTTACACTTTTTCACATCTGAGACTGGTTGAGTAATCACACTTTTTTACAGTATCAATTCACAAACTAGTGAAGCTCTTGTGAAGCTCTCCCATAGTATACTATGTGACTGCGGTTGCTTAAAAGTTCATTGCGCTATCATTCCTTGACTAGTTATACAGTCCGTTTTATAGTTGATATAGGATTGTTACTGTACTTATTTTCACTTATTCTTCCATATGTCGAGCCCAGCCTTCTAAGAAAATATACCTTGAACAACCTTCAGATTTTTTAAAGACAGATTATTTGGAAAGAAATTTGGTTTCCTCAATTATCCAAATTGTAGGATTTTTATAAATTGAGTGGCGTCCAAGAACTTGAATTTTCTTCACCATCTAGCCTATAATCCGAACTCACTTATCTGTTCTCCAATGTACGGCTGCCGATAGCAAATGTGTTTGACTTTTTAATAATTTCATCCTTTTATATTAAAAGTTGGCCACATAAATGAATGACTGTGATATGGTAGGAACAACTAATGCCGGAATTATCTGTATCTCTCCATTAATATGAATAGGCAGATCAACAACTCCTTCAACTTTTCGATGTGTACCATCTGCCGTAAAAACATGATTCAAATGAGGAGTTCTGACTATTAAATCAAGATTTTTTACTGTCCTTAAACCTCCTTGACCTATGACGGACATATTGGCACCACTGTCTAAGAGTGCAATGACATTTGTATCAAATAGCTGAATATTCACATAAGGCCTATTATCCTTGACTTTCTTTATTAATAGAGGAGCTACAACATTCTGAAAATCCTCCTCTCTTTCTTCTGTAAGATTATTTAAATTCTGAAAGTTGGCTCTAGGAAAATTTGGAGAAAATTGTGAGCCTATGACAAAATTCTCCTCTATCAGTTTTCCTTACACCTTTCACAGTCCTTCATTACTACGTCAGGTGCTCCACATTTAAAACAAAACTTTTTCTTTATTCCTGATTTACAAGCTCTATGCGTATGATTAGCTAAATTGCATCTTCAGCAAACTACAGGACTATTTTCCATTCGAGGATTTCTATTAGTATCAACTGATGAAGAAGATGGGGCAGAAACATTACTTGACCTAGAAGTATTATTGTTAGAAGTACTATTGTTAGAAGTGGCATTTCTAAATTTGTTCTTCTGAAACCTATTTCCAACATTTTTATTTGAATGGGCAGATGTTCTATTTGCTTGTGCATTCGAAACAAAGGCAATTTCAGGGTCATCTAACATAGCAATTGATTTACTTTGAGAAGTAGAAGGTGGACTTAAAGCATCAGCTTCCTCTAATTTTTTGCACAAAGTTCCAAGAACTTGAATTTTCTTCACCATCTAGCCTATAATTCGAACTCACTTATCTGTTCTCCGATGTACAGCTGCCGATAGCAAATGTGTTTGACTTTTTAATAAATTCATCCTTTTATATTAAAAGTTGGCCACAAGGTCTAGGAACTTCAATGTCGTTTACTGTCACTTGATTCAATCGACGAGCATCCAAACATAGACGTATTGACCCATTTTTTTTTACTGTTGTCATCAATGGACTACAAAATGGTGTACTAGCACGTTCAATAACCCCTATTTTTTCTAATTTTTCAATTTCCATTTGAACGGCTTTTCGATGTGCGATAGGAATAGGATATGGTTTAACTGAAAAAGGTGTTTCATCGCTCAAAATTATCGTATGCTCATACAAAGCTGTTGAACCTGGTTTATCTGAAAATATCTTTCGATATTTATCTAGTAAAATTCGCAATTCTACTTTCTCATTGTCATCCAACGCAATTCCATCAAATATCTGTCGCCTATCATCAGAAAGATTTGTTTTATTTAGAACTGACGGTAAGGAATGATTAACTGCCCTAATTTTGATTGGTTCTATACATGGTGGATGAAATTCATGGTTAAATTCTAGCTGATCCACCTGTACTACTGTATTGTCTATACGCAATAAAAATAAATTTTCATGAAAATCGATAGTTGCTTCAAACATTCTCAAAAAATCAATACCGATTATTATTGGGTATACTAGAGAATCAATCACTAAGAATTCGAATTCAAAATCGTGCATTGATATTTGGAATGGTAAAAATATCTGGTGTGATACTTTTTTCTGTCTTGTTTTGAAAGCTCCAGTTATACGAATACCACTAACATTGAAAATAGTTAAATTATCAATAAGCAGATCGATTTGTTAGAAAATTTCAAAATTCATACAGCATATATCACTTCCCGTATCTACAAGGGCAGGAAAATAATTATTTTGAATCTTCATTGATATGACTGGAGTTTTAGCTTTAAAAGATTTATGATCAAAATCACATTCTTCATTTAATAAATCTTCCATTGGATTATTATTTATAACAGCTATTTGACTATCGGCTCTATTTGTCTTTTTTCCCACTATCGAGCCATGGTAGTAGAGACATGTTAGTTTTCCTGACCCGAATAATCTTTATGATCATTTGATGTATCAGTGGTATCGATCAAGGACATTTTATGCGTGGTTTCCTCTTTCATGTTATTTCTGTTGAAATTACGAAACTCGTGTCTGGGAACAAATTTATTTTTTGAAAACCGCTCCTCTGAAGAACGTTTTGGTTTCAAAATGAAATCAGCTCTTCGAAGACCATTCAAAGCATCAGAAATTGTCCTTACCGAAATCAGTACCGCAGCGACTGATTCCGGAAAATGTCTAGCAATTACTACAACTAACATATCTTCGCTGTAAGTAGGCTGTAAATACTTACCAAGATGAACCATTTTCAAAAAATAATCCACAAATGTTCCATCTTCAGGTCTGTAATATCCTGTCTCTAATTTTAATCTAGCCTCCCTTTGTTTTTCAAAACCCCAGAAGTGCTCTAAGAAATTTTGCTTAAATTCACCGAAATTGCGAAAACTGTCTGGTAAATACGCATCAGCCCAAAACTTTGCATTTTGGACAAATAAAGGTTGGATCCAAAAACTAATATTTTCAAATGGCCAATTGATTTGTGCAATAACAAATTCTAGTTTACTTATGAATTGTATTGGATGTACATTTTCTCCTGAAAATTCAGTGAGGAAATCGGTTACTCTTCTATTTAAAAATTCTAAAGAGTTAAGATTGCCTTGCCTGGTTGGAATAGGATTATGACGTGATTCATGAAATTCGATTCCATTCTGAATTACATTTCCTACATTCTCGTTATTACTTCTCACTTCAAAATGTTGACTTTGCTCTGGCATGAAACTTTGACTTTGCAAACATTTCTGACGTGCAATATTAGTGTAAAAAGTCTGATGACGATTTGGGTTACTCTGTACAAGGCCTGAATGTGAAGTATGTGCTGTTTTCGCAGAATTGTCACCAATATCACCCTGTCAGTAGATTTCGATTTGTCAAAGTTTCTGTCAGTGGCAGTTTCATGTTATATGAGCTGGAATTATCGCAACTATTTGAATGAATTGATGTACATTGATTATTTTTGTTATATAAAGAAGAACCTGGGACAGAAATATCATTAGCATCTACAGTTTTCCCATCCATTCCGGTAACTACAGCATCGTCAATACGTAAGGTTTCTAATAAAGCTGAGGCATTACCTGGATCCACGAGAATAATACTTTTCTTTCTTACATCGAATTTCTCCATATTCTCGTCGGAAGTACCCACACTGGTGACTGGTAATTCAAGATGATCTTGACTTGTCTTACTTTTCGATCTTGTGATAATATATCCGTTTCCCGCTGTATCTTCGTTTATGTTGAAAGTCGTTTTGATGTTAGTTTCTCGTTATTTGACTGATTCTACCAGAGTTGGGCGCCAAGTTGTAACAAAACAGACTGCTTGTATGGCTTGAGACTACTCAGGGACGTGTATCTGTTATATATCAGCAGTCTATTGAGTAATCAAATGATAGTCCTTTCAAGTACCAAGGTTTATTCATGTATTCGAGTGAATTTTTCACACTGAAAAGATATAAAATAATTTACAAGGATCAGGGTTCCAGAATTGAACGAATTCGTGAATCAACGTTTGATGCTTACCTGAAGGCAGGTATAAAGTTTATGGATCACAAACTCATAACACCAGGATGCTTTTCAGTGTGGAAAATATTCATCTCAAAAGGTGATGACAGGCTTGGCAGATGGTCAGTGATAAACACATAATTGTTTGTCCTGGAAATGATCATCTGGCCTACTACACCTGAATATACTGAGCGATATAAAAGCCAGCAGCAACTACTATGTTGCAGCTCTGTAACTTTGCATTCTAACATCTGACATGCCTACAGTTAGCAGATTAGATCGCACTTACTATTTAGGACGACTTACTATTTAGGACGACTTCGAGGGACATATTACGGGAACAATAGGCAAGTGAGATACTCCGACAACATCAGTCTGCACACTGTATCTCTGTATTGCAACATCTCACATGAATACCTTTGTAGCATGGTAGTTCGCAACGATCATATGAGACGACATCGAAGCGGGTATAACGCACACAACAGGCAGAACAAGAAACTTCGACCCCGACTATGTTTACACTGTAAGTCCGGATTTTTTTTGCATCTGGCATGCCTTCAGCAATAGCAGGTACGATCGCACTGACCATATGATACGACTTCGAAGGACATATAACGAGAACAATAGGCAAGTGAAGGTACTTCGACAACTTCAGTCCGCATACCGTATCTCTGTATTCTATCATCTCACATGGATACCTCTGAAGCATATGAGTTCGCAACTATTATATAAGACGACATCGAAGCGGGTATAACGCACACAACAGACAGAACAAGAAACTTCGACCCCGACTATCCTTACACTGTTGCTCTGCATTCTAGCATCTGACATGCCTACAGCTATAGCAGATACGATCGCACTGACCATATAAGACGACTTCGAGGGCCATATAACGAGAACAATTGACAAGTGAAGATACTTCGACATCAGTCTGCACACTGTATCTCTGTATTGTAACAACTCACATGAATACCTTTGTAGCATGGTAGTTCGCATCGATCATATGAGACGGCATCAAATCGGGTATAACGCACACAACAGGCAGAACAAGAAACTTCGACTTCGACTATGTCAACACTGTAACTTTGCATTCTAGCATCTGACATGCTTACAGTTATAGCAGATCTGACCATATGAGACGACTCTGAAGGACTTATAACGAGAACAATAGGCAAATAAAGATACTTCGACAAAATCAGTCCGCACACTGTATCTCTGTATTCTATCATCTCACATAGATACCTCTGAAGCATATATGTTCGCAACGATTATATGAGACGACATCATATAAGACGACATCGAAGCGGGTATAACGCACACAACAGGCAGAACAAGAAACTTCGACTCCGACTATGTTTACACTGTAACTCCGCAATTTTGCATCTGACAGCAATAGCAGGTACGATCGCACTGACCATATAAGACGACTTCGAAGGACATATAACGGGAACAATAGGCAAGTGAAGATACTTTGACAACATCAGTCTGCACACTGTATCTCTGTATTCTATCATCTCACATGGATACCTTTGTAGCATGATGGTTCGCAACGATCATATGAGTTGACATCTAATCAGGTATAACGCACACAACAGGCAGAACAAGAAACTATGACTTCGACAATGTTCACTCTTTAACTTTGCATTCCAGCATCTGACGATCGCACTGACCATATAAGACAACTTCGAAGGACATATAACGAGAACAATAGGCAAGTGAAGATACTTTGACAACATCAGTCTGCACACTGTTTCTCTGTTTTTTATCATCTCACATAGATACCTCTGGAGCATATAAGTTCACAACGATCATATGAGACGACATCGAAGCGGTTATAACGCACACAACAGGCAGACCAAGAAACTTCGACTTCGACTATGTTTACTGTGTAACTTTGCATTCTAGCATCTTGAATGTCCATTTAAGAAGTATATTTGACAGCTCATTATATGCGAGTGGAGTACTATACTTTTTCATATCCACCAAAAACTTCGATTCCAACAATCAAGAATCGGTAAACCGGCGTGTTCGCCAAAACTTCGAATTTATCAATCTTGATAATAATGTTACGTTATTCGGGTGCAGAAGCGAACACGACACTATTTATTTTCGAACTGATTTATTTGAACTATAGAAACACTAATTTATAACGAACTTAGAACTACTATTTATGTTAAACGATTTATAACACGCGGTATATAACTGTCTCTCTGACACTCGCTGCTCGACTATTCACGGCAGTTATTCGGCCGTTTATATATGAGATAACTAGACAGGCTTTGGTTCGAGAACCTTCTCGAATGATTTTCCGTCTCCTTCTTTTTGTTCTAGGAGCTTCTTAGAACGAACCTCTCTCTCTAATTGTTCCATCGATTGTTTCCAGAACATTCCAGAATCTTCTGTGACGTTATCTGTCACCGCGGCATATATTGAGTGTTCGGAAATATGCTAGTGCATGTAGGAATCATTGGGAGGTAGGAGAGCAATCTGGGATGCGTGATACAGGATGATCGTTGTACTCCTGCCTTCCTGCTGATGTTTCTAAAGCCCCTCCAAGGGGAATATCATTACACTGCCCCCTCCTTAAAACGCATTCCTCCTGGAATGCATTCTGATCACTATGAAGATAGGGACAACTGTTTTCATTTTTACAACGTGCAGTATGGTAGAAATAGCATGGCACTGTCTTTTCTCTTGGAGTTCCCTTGGAGTTCCAGCAGCATACCAGAATTTCAACTCCGGTGAATCTAAATAAAACCTCTAGCATGTTCCTCACAATTCTCCAATTCAAGCCATCCAGTCCACACCCCAGCTTTGGAACAGCTATCTTCTGTATGTCCTTCTCGAGTATGATGCTTCGCAAGTCGACTAGCGTCTCCCAGAGGTCCTTGTAAGTGGGTTTCTCAGAAGATCTTCCTTTCGTTATAAGATAAAACAGAGACCTTCTTCCTTCAGCGCTGATATCTTCTATTTCTAGTACTCGACCGACGGAGGGACCTTGTTGATGAAGCTCCTCTAACTTCCCGAACTTCCTCATGAACTTGTTCGCTATTCCTTGAGACATCTGAAGATCCTCGGCGACGCAGTGAGCTAGTGCGTATTCTACAGGAATGGCAAAAAGGTCGCGGTGCTCTTCCTTGGTGACGCCAAACCTTGCTTTTGATGAACCACTGTATGTCCCAATGAATTCGTCGAATGTAAGCTCCTTTTCTTCCGGACAAATTTGTTGAACTTGTTGATCTTGTGTTCCCTCGAATGGTGCTAGTCTGTTGAAATGAACGACTCTTGGTTTGCCACTGGGTTCTTTACTGATGCGGTATATGACATCGTTGATCTTCTTCTTGACGGTATAAGGTCCTTCCCAAGATCTCTGTAGTTTTGGACAAATACCTCGTTTCCTTTGTGGATTGTACAACCACACCAAGTCTCCTTCTGCGTATCCTGCACCCCCAGCTCTGATGTCGTACCGGTCTTTCATGCGGTCGCTGGCAATTTTCAGATTAGAACGAACCAATTCATGAATATCGTTCATCTTTCTCATCAGATTCGTAACGTAATCTTCCCCTACTATGTCCTCACCAGGTCTACATCCGAAGACCAAGTCACATGGAAGCCTCATCTCTCGTCCAAATAAAACCTTCGCCGGAGTCTGCCCTGTAGATTCCTGTACCGCAGATCTGTAAGCCATCAAGAAGAAAGGAAGATGTTGATCCCAGTCTTGTTGGTGTTGATCTACGACTTTGCAGAGATACCTCCCTATGGTTCGGTTCATTCGCTCCACCATGCCATCTGACTGTGGATGCAATGGAGTTGTTCTTGTTTTCTTGATTCCTAACTTCTCGCACATCTTCTTAAACACTTCACTCTCGAAGTTCCGGCCCTGATCAGAGTGAAGTTCCAATGGCACCCCAAAACGACTGATGAGTTGATTCATTAGGACATCGGCGACAGTTACGGCTTCCTGGTTAGGGATCGCATACGCTTCCACCCACTTGGTGAAGTAGTCCATGCAGACAAGGATGTATTTATTTCCATCATCAGTCACTGGAAACGGCCCCGCAATATCCATAGCAATCCTCTCGAAAGGGCTTCCAACATTGTACTGTCTCATGGGTGCCCTTGGTTTACGATGAGGCCCATTGCTGGCAAAGCACACGGTGCATTTACGGCACCACTCCCTGACGTCGTCACTGCAGTTCACCCAGTAGAACCGCTCTCGTACCCGCTGCAGTGTCTTCCTCACTCCTAGATGTCCCCCTGAAGATCCATCATGTACATATCCAAGTACTTCCGACACTCGGCTCCTAGGAATGATCAACTGCATCCGATTATCCGACCCATCATCGCTCTCGAGATTCCTCTTGAGCAGGTCATCTTCTAATACCAAGGAGTCCCACTGACTCCAGTACGCCTTCAAAGTCTGTGAAGATGGTGCTACTTCTTGCCAAGAAGGACGGCGATTCGCTTTCTTCCATTCTCGAAGCTTCCGAAGTTCTGGGTCCTTTTCTTGCTCTTGCTTGATTGCTGCAGGTAACCAATCTTCATTGACAACGGTGGTTCTGTAAAGGGCTGCTTCCTTATCCTCCAAACGACTACAATGTGAGCACTCAGGTGGACATGGCCTTCTGGACAATGCATCTGCATTCTTATGGCTCGTCCCCACTCGGTGTGTTATCTCGAAGTCATATTCCTGGAGCCTCTCGATCCAACGAGCTACTTGGCCTTCGGGGTTCTTGAAATTCAGGAGCCACTTCAATGCAGCGTGGTCCGTCCTGAGATGGAATTTTCGCCCATAGAGGTACTTATAGAAGTGCTCCACCGATTTTACCATGGCCAATAGTTCCCTCCTGGTAACGCAGTAGTTTCGTTCTGCCTTCGATAGCACCTTGCTGAAGTAACCGATGACTCGCTCTTGCCCATCTTGATACTGCGAAAGGACTCCACCAATGCCGATATTACTGGCATCTGTGTCGAGAATGAATTGTCCCTGTGGAAGTGGATACCCAAGAATCGGTGTCGTGTTCAGGCGTTCTTTCAGAGCATCAAAGGCGGCCTGGCATTCTGAATCCCAGTGGAAGGGACGTGCTTCCTCGGTGAGACGAGTCAGGGGCTTTGCGATATCCGAAAACATTCGAACGTAACGTCGATAATAATTGCAGAGCCCAAGAAAGCTCCTGAGTTGATGCTTATCTCTTGGTACTGGCCATTGCTTCACTGCTCGTACCTTCTCAGGGTCGACTTCCACACCCTGCCTCCCTACGATGTGTCCTAAATAGTTAACTCGTTTTTGCAGCAGATGGCATTTCTTCAGATTGAGTGTGAGGTTTGCAGCCTGAAGTCTTTTGAAAACTTCCTCTAGGTTAGCCAGATGTTCTTCAAAAGTTTTACCGATCACGATGATGTCATCCAGATAAACCAGGCATGTCTTCCAGGAGAGTCCCCTCAACACATTCTCCATGATTCGTTCGAAGGTGGCCGGAGCATTGCAGAGTCCGAAAGGCATAACCTTGAATTGCCATAATCCAGTGCCGATGGTGAACGCTGTCTTTTCCTTATCTGCCGGATCCATTTCCACCTGCCAATATCCACTTTTCAGATCCAGTGTGGAGAAAAGATTCGATTCCGCCAATGTGTCGAGTGTGTCGTCAATTCGAGGCAAAGGATAGCTGTCCTTCTTCGTCACATTGTTCAATCGGCGATAGTTCACGCAAAAACGAGTGTTTCCATCTTTCTTCTTCACTAGTACCACTGGTGAAGCCCAAGGACTATTGGATGGCTCGATTACCCCGTCTTGTTCCATATCCTGGATGATCTTTTCTGCAATTTCTCTCTTGGCCTGTGGTAATCTTCGGGCTGGTTGACGAATCGGTCTGGTATCCCCCGTATCGATTTTGTGACTGATGATGTTGGTTCTACCTGTTTTTCCATCGGCAGGTATGAAAATGGATCTATACCTCTGCAGTGACTCGGTTAACTTCTTCTTCTGTCGGTTGTTGAGTGAGTCGCTTGCAGCAGAGACGAGTTCTTCATACTTGCCGGCCCCATCAGTGGTTGCTGTCACCTGGTGGATTATGGAGGCTGCTGGGACACATGTTCCAATCTTCGTTCCTTTGCCAATCGTCACAGGGTAATTATTTATGTTGATAAATCGAACAGGTACATGGTCGTCTGCTGACAGTAAAGCCTTGCCGACTAAGATTCCACGTCCGACTTCCTCGTCATGGTTCCAGGGTTCCATGATGATGGGACTGCCTTGCTCCAATGTACCCTCAATACGCGCTGCTACAATGGTCTCGCTCCGTTTCGGTAACAGGACGTCTTCTTCTAACATTACTCCTGCCGCTACCTCCACCCGTGAATGTAAGAAGATCTCTTCGGCACCCACCTTGAGTGTTCTGCTTCTGAAGTCCAGTTGGATCCCGTGCGCACTCATGATGTCTATTTCCAGAATAACATCTTCTTCAATATCCGCCATGATAGCTTGATGTGGAAATTTGACGGTCCCGATCGATATATCCACATCGATTTCCCCATAAACGATGGCAGCTTCACCCGTAGCAGTTCTCAGACGCCATCTTGAGCTCACAAGTTGCTTTCTTGAAGACGTCAGAAGTCCACGTCGCAGGATCGTCTTCGATGCACCAGTATCCACCAACAATGCGCATTTCTTTCCGTCGATCTGACCATCCACGTAGACGCTGCTGTTATCACGCCGTAGGGATGCCACAAAGATGAGAGGGTCTTGAGAATGACGGGTCGAAGCTGCATCCTCAAAGTCGACCCGTTCTAGTTTTCCTGCGGCTGCGTGGAAGATGATCCTTCCTCAGCAGCCTGTTTCGCACGTTTACAAGCTCTTTGGAGGTGACCCAACTCCCCACAATTCCAACAGCGAACTGGTCTCCTCTTCTTATCCAAGAGGCCCTTGATGGTGTTGATCAAAGCTTCATTTGAATCTTGCCTGTGGCTCTCGGCTATGTTCTCGCTGTCATTTATAGCTCGTACCTTCGCGGATCCACGGGAAGCTTCTGCTGCGGCCTCGATCTCAAGCGCAGCTGCCAGAGCACTGGTGAGGTCTTTTGGTCGAGTGAGGCGAACTGCTTTCTGCATTTCAATATCTCGTAGTCCATCTACGAACGTTTGAACAGCCAAGCATTCCATTAGAGATTCGGGAGCTGATGGATATGCACAATGAACCAATCGTGCAACGTCCACTTCGAATTCTTGCAGGCTCTCGTTGACTCTCTGTCGACGGCTTTTCATTTGTGATTGAAATACTTGCTGAAGATGTTCGTGACCATACCGCATTTCGAGGCGTTTGACGAGATGATCGTAGCTATCGGCTTCTACTTCCGGAATGGCTTGCAACATGTTCAGTGCATCACCCCGTAGAGCTACTGTAAGAGCTACCACCTTGTCCTTGGATGTCCACCCATTGGCTTTGGAAGCTGCTTCGAACTGCTTCAGATAGTTCGGCCACGATGTTTTTCCATCGAATGTAGGTGGTTTTACTCGATTGGTAGTAGTCACTGCATCTGGCCCAACTGTGGTTTCAATCATGAGTCCTCGACCATTTCCAGACTTTTCCAGCACAGCTATTCTTTCTCTTTCGAGCTGCAGCTCCTTCTTCATTTCTTCTATCTGGGTGGTGGATTGGGTTGATACCTGAGCTATAATGTTATCCTGCTGAGATGCGATCTGTTTTTTCTGAGCAACGATCTGTTCTTGCTGAGCAGCAATCTGAGTCATAACTTCTTCCCGATGTGTTGATATCTGAGTCAATACTTCTTCTCGTTGGGCTGATATCTGGGAGGCGATCTGATCTTGCTGAGCAGAAATACGTGCCAGCACCTCTTCTCGTTGAGCGGTCATCTGAGCTAATACCTCGTCTCGTTGGGCTGAGATTTGAGAGGCTATCTGATCTTGCTGAGCTGAGATTTTCTCCTGCTGAGCACGCATCTGATCCGCGATCTTATCTTGGTGAGCCACCATCTGATCCGTGATCTTCTCCTGCTGAGCCACCATCTGGCCCGTGATCTTCTCCTGCTGAGCCACCATCTGGTCCGCAATGTCCTGTCGCTGAGCCGCTATCTGGTCCGTGATCTTCTCCTGCTGGGCCACCCTCTGGTCCGCAATGTCCTGTCGCTGCGCAGCTATGTCCTGTCGCTGAGCCGCTATGTCCTGTCGCTGAGCTGCTATCTGTTCCGAGATCCCAGCCGACATCGATTCCGCTGAAGCTGGTTCCTCGAAGGTGAACGTCTCTGGATCTTGACCTACGCTCACCATATACTCTATGAGACGATGCTGAAGTGTAGCCTTGATCCCTGTTGTGTCAAGATCTCTCTCCTCCAACTCGCGTTTCAAGTCCACCACTCTCAACTCGTGTAGTTTCTTCATTGCAACGGTCTGTTCACTTCACACTGGAATATCCCACACTTCTGACACCAATTGTTACGTTATTCGGGTGCAGAAGCGAACACGACACTATTTATTTTCGAACTGATTTATTTGAACTATAGAAACACTAATTTATAACGAACTTAGAACTACTATTTATGTAAAACGATTTATAACACGCGGTATATAACTGTCTCTCTGACACTCGCTGCTCGACTATTATTCACGGAAGTTATTCGGCCGTTTATATATGAGATAACTAGACAGGCTTTGGTTCGAGAACCTTCTCGAATGATTTTCCGTCTCCTTCTTTTTGTTCTAGAAGCTTCTCAGAACGAACCTCTCTCTCTAATTGTTCCATCGATTGTTTCCAGAACATTCCAGAATCTTCTGTGACGTTATCTGTCACCGCGGCATATATTGAGTGTTCGGAAATATGCTAGTGCATGTAGGAATCATTGGGAGGTAGGAGAGCAATCTGGGATGCGTGATACAGGATGATCGTTGTACTCCTGCCTTCCTGCTGATGTTTCTAAAGCCCCTCCAAGGGGAATATCATTACAATAAGTTGGTTATACATCTTATAGATAGACATTGTCTAGTGTTCCATGAATCGAAATAACGCTTACAACAGACAGAACTAGAAACTTCGACTTCGACTATATTTACACAGTTGAAGCTAATACGATTGCAGTGACCGTATGAGACGACTTTGAAGGGCATATAACGAGTACGATAGGCAAATGAAGATACATCGACTTCATCGTTGTGCACACTATATCTCTATATCCTATCATTCCAAATTGACACTATTGAAGCAGACAAGTTTGCATTGGCCATATAAGAAGACTCCCAAGCGGTATAACGCACACAGCAGGCAGAACAAGAAACTTCGACTTTGACTATGTTAACACTGTAACTCTGCAGTCTTGAATCTGACATGCATACAGTTGATGCAGATACGATTGCAGTGACCATATGAGACGACTCTGGAGGGTATAGTGCGAGTACAACAGGCAAATGGGGATACATAGACTCCATCGTCGTACAAATTATATTTCTCTATCTATCCTATCCTCTCACATGGACTCTATTAGAGTAGACAAGTTCGCATTGACCATATGAGACGACTTCCAAGCAGGTATAACGCACACAGCTTGCAGAACAAGAAACATCGACTTCGACTATGTTTACATTATAACTCTGCAATCTTGCATCTGACATGCATACAGTTGAAGCAGATATGATCGCAGTGACCATAAAAGACGACTTTGGAGGGAATATAGTATATCCTTACATCTCAGATGGATACTATCCCAGATAGCACACACTCGCCTAAGGTCATCCTCAATGTGTCGCCAAACGCCTGGAGAGGACGTTCTATTTTCTACAACCTAAGAACATCATCAGGCGTAAATTCAGCGCTATAATTGTCCTAAATGAGTTCTTCCAGTGACAGCCTGAGGATGTAAAGAATTTCGTGCCTACGGACGTCTTCAGATGACATTCCATGAAATAACGTGTCATCGAAGACAAAAGGAAGAAAAAGAAGAACTAGAATTGAGGTTATGTCTCATGATAGTCAAGATTTGTTCAAGATACATCATAATATATTAATGATTATATCAAAATTATTAGAGTATTCATTGAATACCTTCATCAAATTTCTATTTCACAAAATGATTGCGAGAAGAACTTATTGCACAGAA
The DNA here is from genome assembly GCA_918026855.4 of Phaedon cochleariae. NCBI lineage: Eukaryota > Metazoa > Arthropoda > Insecta > Coleoptera > Chrysomelidae > Phaedon > Phaedon cochleariae. The sequence goes on along the minus strand of OU896716.1, from coordinate 21,277,122 downwards.
TTAAAAGATAACAATAACAAAAGGATGATAATCTCTGTTGATTTCTCTCAGGTAGCAAGAAATAATGGTGAGTAAATACTAGATAGAATCATTGATAGTACCGGACATGAAATATTGATACATTCATATACATTATTTATTGTTTCAGGAGGTTATTGAGAACACAAACTTGATGATATCATCATAGCAAACATGTTTTATTCCAAGATAGCTTTGCTTCTTCGGAATCTATAAAATATTGTATGGAAGCTTGAACTTTCAGTATGAATTCAATAAAGGTAGGTACCTGAATCAAATCATTGATATTGTAGGTACTGGACATGAAATGTTAATAGGTTAATTATTTGTTTCAGATGAAGTTATTGAGAACACAAGATTGATGATGTCATCAGAGCAGAGATGTTTCATTCCAAGATATTTTGGCTTCTTCGAAATCTATGTGAGATTGCTTATGCATGTTTGCACTTTCAGTATATTCAATAAAGGTAGGTACCTAAATCAAATCATTGATATATTAGGGACTGGAACATGAAATATTAATAGGTACATTATTTGTTTCAGGAGGTTATTGATAACACAAAATGATGATATCATCAGAGCAGAGATATTTTATTCCAAGATATTTTGGCTTCTTTGGAAATTATGAAAGATTGTACATATGCATACTTGAACTTTCAGTAGATTCAATAATGGTTGGTACCTATAACTACATAAATCATATCATTGATAGTAAGTACTGGACATGAAATATTAATACATTGTTTGTTTCAGAAGGTTATGCAAAACACAAACCTGATGATATTTTCATTCCAAGATAGTTTTGCTTCTTCAGAATCTATAAAATATTGCATGAAGGCTTCAACTTCCAGTTGATTATTCTGCATCAGGAATGTCCAGAGTTCAGAAATCAAAAACAACATGGAGAAATATAACTATCAATAGGCAATAACTTCTAGTAGTGCTCAACAAGAAGCTGAAATACATTTCTTTGAAAAGGAAATTGAGATTTTTCAGAATAAGTTATAAATAATAGAATGTAAGTTTTTCATTTGGTTTTTCATTTGAACCTATTATAAATAGAGGGAAATTTTGCAAATATCATGAGATCCATATTATTTTGAAGAAATTATCATTTGCATGATACAAGGTGAGTCAATAGTGTGTTATCCTTTTTGTATATTAGCCAAACCATCAGATAAATAGAGAAAATTCAAGTACAACAGTAATAGGGTTTCATGAGAACTTTCACATTAAATTGTTTTCATATATATCTGTAGGGTGTTCGAATTCCAAGATATATTGCCTGATGATTATTTTTTTCCAAATGGGACACCCTGTATACTATTGCATTTTTAGGTTCTCCCTGGAGAGCTGATTCCATCAATGTATCACACTTGGGGTCTAGCGGGAATGATTACAGAGATATAGCCCAGTAAACACAAACATCCCTGGGATTTCACATTCATGCCTCGCTAGGTAACAATGCGAGTCACAACAAAACATTATTGGTATTACCAGGAGACTCTTTATTTCACAAAACATTCGCAATATTCCTCACATTTTATTGAATTTGAGACCTGAAATGTTGGTGAATTTATGAGTCTCCCTAACAACCAAGAGACTCACTGAAACCTCACATACTTGTCTATCTATGTAACGAACGGAATAAATCAATTTTGATGTTGAACGAGGAGTCGCATAATACGTACTGTGATTTTCATTTGGCATCATAATGTGAATCATAAAATGACCAAAAGGGTCCGAAATAGCAGTCATTGTGATTTCACTAAGCCTCTCATTTCGAGTCACAGATGTGATGTGTGGCATGAATTTGATGCCCTCTTACATCTCTGGGATCAATCTGTGTTAACTGGGAGGGTGTTCAAAAACAAGATTTTTCAATTTTAGGATTTTTTTTGTGGAAACTATTCAATATTGGTCAAAACGGCTCACATATCCTTATAAACTTTCGATTTACTATCTTCTGACATTCAATCGGAACAAATAGAGGGTGGGTTAACATTCAGAATACTGATCAGCTTATTGTATTTGTTCCAAATGAATATCAGTAGATAGCTAATTAAAAGTTATGACAGGAACATGTGAGCCGTTTTGACCATTTATGAATAGTTTCGACACAAAAAATCCTACATTTGAAGAATCTCAATTGTCAACACTTTATATCTCTGTAATAATTCCCACTAGACACCAAGTGTGATGCATTGATGGAATCAACTCTTCAGGAAAAACTCAAAAATGCAATAATATACAAGGTGTTCCATTGAAAAAAACCAATCATCAACCGATATCTTGGAATTCGAACACCCTATAGATATGAGAACAACTTTAGGTGATTGTTCTTATGAAACCCTATTACTGTTGTACTTGAATTTTCATTTTATATATCTGACGGTTTGGCTAATATCGAAGGAGAACACACTATAGTGACTCATTCTGTATACGAATAATATTCTCCCATAAATCTTGAACCTCCTTGAAACATCATCAAAAACCGCCTCCAGTTGTTACCATGATGTCCTGAGGTTGTCTCAAAAGATTTTATAGGGATGTTCTGAGACGTTATTAGTATGTAGAGAATGGTAACAGGAGGACGTCTTGAGAATGTCCTCAGGCTCGCTCTCGACGTCCTGAGGACATGATTGTGAACGCCTCAGAAGGGCCTCAAAAGGAATTGGTGCTATCTGGGATTGAAGCAGACGAGTTCGCAATGCCCATATAAGACGACTTCCAAGCGGCAATAACGCACCCAACTTGCACAACAAGAACCTTCGACATCGACTTTGTTTACACTGTAACTCTGCCATCTTGCATCTAACATGCATACAGTTGAAGCAGATACCATTGCAGAGACCGTATAAGACGACTCCGAAGGGTATATAACGAGTACAATAGGCAAACGAAGAAACATCGACTTCATCGTTTCGCACACTATATCTCTTCATCCTATCATCTTACATTGACACTATTGGAGCAGGCAAGTCTGCAGTGACCATATGAGACGATTTCCATGCGGGTATATCGCACACAGCTTGCAGAACAAGAAACATCGACTTCGACTATGTTTACATTGTAACTCTTCAGTCTAGCATCTGACATGCATACAGTTGAAGCAGATATGATCGCAGTGACAATTTAAGACGACTTTGGAGGGTATATAGCAAGTATAATAGGCAGATGAAGATACATCGACTTCATCGGTGTGCACACTCTATCTTTCTACCTATCATTTCACATGGTTGCACAAGAAGAGTCTTCGACTTCGACTTTGTTTACACTGTAACTCTGCCGTCTAGCATCTAACATGCATACAGTTGAAGCAGATACGATGGCAGTGACCGTATAAGACGATTTTGAAGGGTATATAACGAGAACAAGAGGCAAATGAAGATACATCGACTTCATCGTTCTGCACACTATATCTGTCTATCCTATCATCTCACATGGACCATATTGAAGCAGCCAAGTTCGCATTGATCATATAAGACGACTCCCAAGAGAGTATATCGCACACAGCTCGCAGAACGAGAAACTTCGACTTCGACTATGTTTACACTGTAACTCTGCAGTTTAGCATCTGACATGCATACAGTTGAAGCAGATACCTCTGCAGTGACCGTATAAGACGACTTCGAAGAGTATATAACGAGTACAATAGGCAAATGAAGTTACAACGACTTCATCGTTGTGCACTCTATACCAAAATGACCTTGATGTATCAGTTGTAAAACTTTATAATATAATAATATAATAATAATAATAATTTATTGCACTTAAATTACATATTACAAACATAACAAATACATTGGTAATATATACAAGCCAGTCACAGAACATTCAGAAATAGGACGAAAAATTAATACATAATATAATATAATATAAAACATTTATAGTATAAAACATTTATAGTGAGGATGCAAAATTTAAGTATTCTGAACCTACTGCACTATCCAGGCACTGCTCAAAATAATCATTCAAGGAATAAGGTTCCAGATTACATAAGAAGTTAAGTATAGGCTTCTTCACTAGTTGAAAATTTTCTTTCAGTTTTATGTGTGTTGGTAAATGATTAAATAATTTTATACAGGAGTATAGAGCACCTTTCTCAAAACAGGCTAACCTATGATATGGAATATTGTAATTTGAGATGTTTCTAGTACTATAGTTATGAGTTATGTTGAATTGTAGGAAATATGGCCTATTTTTGAACACAAATTTAATACACTCATATATGTACAATGCTGGAACAGTAAGTAAATTTAGGGAGCTGAAGTGAGTTTTACAAGAAGTGAGATAACTCAACTTTTTGATTATTCGAATAGCTCGCTTTTGAATTGTGAAAATATTTAAGGCTTCACTGCTTCCTCCCCAGAGAATGATGCCATAACGTGCCCTTGAATAGAAGCTTGCATAGTAAAAAGTTTTAACAATGTTGATATTTGTGTTATTCGACAGTATTCTGAGGCCAAAACAAGACCGGTTGAGTTCCTTACTGAGGAAATTGATGTGGGAGGAAAAACTCAGGGTTTCATCAAGGAATACACCCAAACACTTGATTTCTGTGGAAAATTGTATTTTATGTTGATTGAGAATGATATTGTCTGGGGTTTCAGGCCCACGTGTTGTTTTGAAAAACACTGCTTTAGTTTTGTCAGGATTTAGTATTAATTTTGAATTCAAGAACCAATTTTCTATGTTAACCATGAGTGAATTACCATTAAGCGTTAGTTGAGGAAAATTTGAAGCGGTAAATAACAATGTAGTATCATCTGCATAGTTAATGACAGTTTGATCTCGTTCGGCAATTGATAAGAGATCATTGATGTAGATGATGAATATGAGTGGCCCTAATACGCTGCCCTGCGGCACCCCCCTGGACACCTCCAGAGCCGAGGACCGTATATATTCATTTGTATTTTGATCCTTCAGCTTCAAAGTGTGTGTGCGTCCGGTCATGTAACTTTTAAACCAATTTAACTCTGTATCCCTGATTCCATAGTGTATTAATTTATTGAATAGAATATCAAAGTCAATACAGTCGAAAGCCCTGGACAAATCCAGGAAAATCCCGCAGGACACGTTTCCAGCGTCCAGGCCACTGTTGATATCATTTATTAACTCAAAGAGAGCAGTTTCAGTGCTCCTACCCCTAAAGAAACCATGCTGATTTGAATTGAGTAGATTATTTAGTTGGAAGAAAGCAAAAGTTTGTTCATAAACAACTATTTCGAAAAATTTTGAAAATGCACAAAGTAGGCTAATTGGTCTGTAATTATCCATCATTTCAGGGTCGCCTGATTTAAAGCAAGGTTTAACTACTGCAAATTTAGTATTTGTAGGACATCGCCCTGTATATAATGAAAAATTTATGATATGGGTAAGCGGTTCACAGAAGTGAGGTAAACTTTTTTTGATTAAGTACATAGGCACATCGTCATGCCCTGAACTTTTTTTACCATCTATCTTGTTGCAAATTTCCATTAATTTTCCTGAAGTTATCTCTTGAAAACAAAAACTAGTATTATTGTAAGGAATTTCACATGTATAAAAGTTCTTCAATTGTAACTTTTGCAAGATTATTTTAGTAGCCTTTTCATCAAAAAAACGATTAAATATCTCAGCACCCACTGAATAATCATCAAAGCAGGGCTGTACTTCATTTTTCTTTTTATACCCATTGAGTTCAGAAATGATTCGCCATGAGGTTTTCGTAACATTTTTAGAATTAGACAGTTTTTCTTCAAAATATTTATTTGGGCGCCATCTTTGCAGCCCTACTTTTATGAAAAATAGGTGCATTGCGAACGGCAGCTCTTCGTCAGTAGGCACTATGAGTTCGAGTTATCAAAATGAGTTAAAATAGCAAAAAATTCAGTTATCTAGCAATCATAAGGTTAAACAAAAAAGATGGGGCGCCACTGCAACTTTTAATTCAAATGAAATGTTACCTGGAAAGTTGAGCAACCAGATAATGAATAATATTAGTTGTTCTCCCAGACTAAAAGACCTAAATTTACCTTAGAGATGTTGTGAGTTGGAGTGTCATGTCAATAAACAAATAAAACAGTCATATACAATACCCAAAACATTTAATTATGATGATAGGACTCATATATCATATCACATGGTTTTGACAAATATGCATAAATCAAAAGAATATTAGATAACTTATTTCCTGTTAAGAAATTACACTGTTGCCTGCTATTATGTGGATGAAAATATATATAAATCAACTTTATATTGTACTTGAAAACTCAAGAGCTCCTGTAAGGACGTTTTATAGTCATAGCAGATTTAAAATATATTGAAAATGGAAGAATTCTACCAGCGCATAGTATACTATGTGGAGGGGAAGTATGTACCTTTCATGTGTGATTTCATCAATTTTTGACCTGGCTATGATTTTAAAATGGTCCATTATACACACTAGCAATGGGCATTATGAGTGAATAAAAATGAAAAATAAAAATATATTTTCATGTCAAAAACCTGTATGGTGTGTCCTACACCAGTTATCCTTGATAAAAATGGCTTCAGTGCCACCAAATGAAGCTTCTGAGGGGAAGATTGGCGGAGAGCGGGGTGCTGACTTCACATCCCTAGATGTCAGATGACATTGACAGAGCTGTCGTATTTCCACCTTGAAAAACCATCATCAGGAACAAACAGGGGACGATATCCAGATTCCAGATTCCAGACTACTATATAGCCACCAAAGGCCTTGTAGAATTAACAGATCCTGGTCGAGCAATGACTCCTGGGAAGAATAGTGCTCCGGGTAGGATAACTCCCGTTGTAGAACTCCCGGTAAAAACTCCCGGTGAAAAAACCCTTAAATAATTCATGAAATGAGGTTCTGAATTTCTGGACTGCAGAGAGAAAAATTGTGGAAATAAAGCGAGACTCACCTTCTATGAAGGGTTGGGGATTGAAATGGCCGTAATGACGATGCAGGTAGGCACGTGGCTGCCTGGGTGATGAACCATGAAGATCCTGCCTCTTAAACCAAAACCAGAAAAAATCTGTAGAGTCCAGCAGTCCTTGTAGATCAGCAGCAAATCCAGGATATCCTGATGTGATCCAGAACGCCAGGCGGTACAGGACTTCAGAAGCCGGTTCACACCACAAAAATGGCACTTGACCACCACGAAGAATTTTCTGAAGTGAGCTCTTGTCTCACGACCAGAAAGGAAATCCCTTCTCCAAATTTCCAGAAACTTCGAGAACAACTTAACAGTTTCCGCTTTTCAAATTGGCGGAAAATTTGAATATCCAAAATAAAAGACGTTATCGCTACTCCCTCCAGAGACTTGATTCTTCCCAGATGACTATCTGAACCAATCAGAATTGATGACTAAAATAACGTCACACCTTTCTTCACAAATACTCGTCTTGTTGGTTCGACGATGATGATCTAAGGACATATCAATCCGAATCGGCGTTTGGCGCATGACAAGTTTGACACTGTTGACATGGTGTCATGACCGACAGCTAATTGACGTAAAGCGAAATAACAGATCAACAAGATCAAAATATCAACCTGAATTTATCAAATGCATCAATCAAGAAAATAATGCCAAACGAAGTTAATTGATTCACCATGGTCGATTCCTAGTGAAACCATCCGCATCAGCGTTCCTGGAAAATCCAATACCTATTGTCCTACTGTGATGAAGTTTCAAGTGGAAATAACAGTGTGAAAAGTGAGTATGAGAATGTCTATGAAACGGTATTTCATATTACTTTATATTATTTATCTCTTTCAGATAAGTTTCTGTAAAAACCATCCGAATCATCCTTCTACTTGGATCACAACAAAGCAGATATAGCAAGAGATATCAATGTATTTATAGAAATTGTATTTTTATTATATGTACAGTGTGAAATCTCAGGTGTGTATCCACATATCAGGTTTGAGAATGATTAAATAATATGAAGCAGATTGAGTTCAATTTATGTTATTGAAAAATGTTAACCATGTTATTGTGACAAAATATCCTGTCAGATGTGCTCAGCATTACAGAATATTATAGAATCAGACAAAATATACAGTAATGAAAATTTACATGCTACGAACGTGGATGGAATGCGAATTTTATATTGTAACTCTGCAGTCTAGCTTCTGACATGCATACAGTTGATGCAGATATGATCGCAGTGACCATATAAGATGACTTTGGAGGATATATAGCAAGTACAATAGGCATATGAATATACATCGACTTCATCGGAGTGCACACTCTATTTCTCTATCTTTTCATCTCACATGGACACTATTGAAGCAGACAAGTTGGCATTGACCATATAAGACGACTCCCAAGCTGGTATAACGCACACAGCTTGCAGAACAAGAAACATCGACTTCGACTATGTTTACATTATAACTCTGCAATCTTGCATCTGACATGCATACAGTTGAATCGCAGTGACCATAAAAGACGACTATGGAGGGTATATAGCGAGAACAATAGGCAGATGAAGATACATCGACTTCATCGGTGTGCAAACTCTATCTCTCTATCCTATCATCTCACATGGATATTATCGACGCAGACGAGTTTGCAATGTCCATATGAGACAACTTCCGAGCGGGTATGACGCAGACAACTTGCACAACAAGAAACTTCGATTTCGACTCTGTTCACACAGTAACTCTGCCGTCTAGCATCTAACATGCATACAGTTGAAGCAGATATGATCGCAGTGACCATATAAGACGATTTTGGGGGGTATATATAAAGTACAATAGGCAGATAAAGATACATCGACTGCATCGGAGTTCACACTCTATCTCTGTATCCTATCATCTTACATGAACACTATTGAAGCAATTGATAATGACCTTGATGTATCAGTTGTGAAACTTTATATTTCAAGGTGGATGGGATAAGAATTCTATCTCCCTTGAATATCAAACATTCATAAACTGAAAGTTCATCTCGAAAATTCCAAAATTCTTTAACATCAACGCATAGCTCATCGCAGGAATCAGGCCATCCATTCTCTATTACAAGTTTCAGCTTTTTGAGCTTATCACTCTTATTTATTTCTCCACTTATTTGTTTTGCCAAGGCACAGTTATCGGTAGAATCAGATTTACTTCAAGCTCGTTTTCGTTTTCATCCTCAGGAACATCACGACTCAAAGCATCAGCAATTGGTGAAAATCGATAGCAATGGCTTGTGATTAGTTTCAACTAATACTACTTTACCAAATATGAAAGGATGTAATTTCTGACAACCAAATCTTATTGCCAAAGCTTCTTTCCCTATCTGTGGATAAGCTTGCTGAGCTAGTGAGAGTGCTTTTGAAGCATATGCTATTGGATGTCCATCCTGAAGTAAAGTTACTCCCATAGCAAAAGAACTACTGTCAACTGACAGAATGTTGTTCTTATTATCATCGTAATACTTTAGTACAGGCAAACTGCATAATTTAGTCTTGATAGTTTCAAATGCCACTTTTTGTTCATTCAACATTTTTGTTGAAAGTTGTCTCAGAGGTTTAGTTATCTCTGATAAATTCGAAATGAATTTTGAAAGATATGTCACCATTCCTAGAAGTCTTTGAAGTGATTTTCTGTCTGTTGGCATTTTCAATCTATAAATAGCATCAATATTGTCCGCATCTGGTTTGAGTCCTTTGTTAGTTACTATGTGGCGAAGGAATTTGATCGATTGTTCATCAAACTGACATTTCTCTTTATTCAATCTTACTCCTTTTTCAAATAGCTCCTCCATCACTTTCAATCTAAATTTCCTACTGAAGTAGCGTGAATTAGTATATCATCCATTGATACCTCTACGTTCTTGAATTATTTGAGAATTGATGATATCAGATTCTGGAAAACTTCTGGAGCAGAACACAACCCAAAAGGAAGTCGTCGATAAGAATATCTGCCCCACGGAGTTGAAAACGTTAGATATTTCACAGACTCTTCTGGAACCTTAACCTGCCAAAATCCTCTTCTACAATCAAGAATAGTGAACCAAGTCGAATTACTAATTCTTGCTGGAATTTCTTCAATGGTACTCAATGGATAATATCTACGAAGAATATTCCTGTTTAGATCTGTTGGGTCCATACAAATTCTAAACTTCTTTCCTTTATTGACTATAACCGAATTGCTTAAAACTGGAGTAGGACTGTCTTGCTTGATTATCACACCTAGTTTTATCATATTGTCTAGCTCTCCTTTGTCTTCGTCACGAATTCTATGTAGAATTGATCTTGCGGGATGAATACTGAAAACAGGATTCTCGTGGAACTCCAATTTGTATTCGAAATTCTTGAAGCAGCCAAGTCCTTTATAAATTCCACTATCAGAAGAATTTACTACTTGATGAATTCGTTTAATCAATCCGAGTTCAACACAGGCTTCATCCCCCAAAACTGGTATTGTGTCTAAATCCACAACTTGGAATTCTATCATAAATTGGTTTTCTTTTACCAAGCAATTAGTGTTGATTTTACCCAACACTTTTGTTTTCTCTTGATTGAAGCTAATGATATTTTTGATATTAGACTTTTTCATATCAATATCAAGTTCTGGTATATATTTTTTGGGCATAACGTTGGTCTTGGCTCCAGTATCTAAATTGACTGTTATATTTTTTCCTTCAATTTTGATCGTCTCCAACCAGTCGTCGTCATCTGTATTTGATGAAAATATTGAATGAAGGTGTAGATTGAATTCTTTCTACTCGTCTTCTGTAGTCTCACTTCCTTCTCCTACTCGATTAGAGAATTTGTTCTTTTCCTTTTTATTCTTGAAACACTTTTCTGTTAGATGTCCTTTCTTTCCTCAACATTCGCATTTCTTGTCGTACGCTGGACACTGACGTATTCCATGTTTAGTACCACATCTTCTGCAGAAAAACAATTCGGAAATTTCTGTTTTGTGTTTCTGTTCTTGATGTTCTTTTATGGCATCACACATCTTGGAATATCCAGTGATATGAGATAGTTGCTCAGAAGTTTGTTCACTTGCTCTACAATTACTGATCGCCTTTGTCAAATCTAATTTTGGATCACTCAGTAGTTTTTCTCTGACTTAACTACTCCTCACTCCCAAAATCAGTTTATCTCGTAGTGAGCGGTCCTCAAGGGTCATATTGTTTTGAACTGTATTGAAATCACAGAGTTCAATCTTCATTTTGATATCAATGAGGTAGTTTTCAAATGATTGACCATCCTCTTGATTAGTATTGAAGAATACCTACGTAAGTATTGTACGTTTGATACTGATGTGATTCATCAAATTCTTCTGAAAATTTCCTTATTATTATTTCTGGATCATTTTTTTCCACTTCGGTCAGCTCAGATGACTCAAATATATCAAGAATCTCTGGTCCCAAGCAGTTCATTAAATTTCCTACTTGCTTTTCATTGGGTAATTGATGAATCCCTGATGCTGCAACATAGAAATGATACTCTTGATACCATCTCTTTCAAGTTTTTGACTTGTTTTCTGGTTCACTTATGTTTATTCGTCTAGGTTGTGAAGCAGGAAAAATTTGAATTTTTTCGTTTGGATTGTCACCTTGCTCCATCTTATATCGATAAATGAGGCTTCTTGTAATCTTTCAACGATGATTGTGCTCGAATTTCTCCCAATTCTAGCTATGAATTGTTGAAAATCTCTTCTGACGCCATGTGAGATGTGATGACATTTATTCAACTTGTCTGTCGTCTACAGGATGATATATATTCTCCAGTAAAGAGGCAATTTCGAGTAACAATTTATGAATGAATAATTATTTATACAATTCGCTCTTCAGCCGCAGCTGATTCCATGATCGAGTTCAAATATTTGGAGGCACCCACACAATCACTGCCCCAATCACTATATATGTGACTGCAACGGCCACAATGAGATATGAATCTGCGTAATGCAGATAGAAATGCTTCTGATGTCATCTCAGAAACGAGCTCTATATGAATAGCATTGGTAGCCATACACACAAATATACATTCGTATGATTTATATGTCTTGGCACCACGAGTTTAACCAAGAGTAGTAGTGAATGGACCTGCCATATCAACGCCAACATGAGCAAATGGTTCGAGTTTTGAGATTCTAAAAAGTGGCAAATTTCCCATAGGAGGTTGAACTGATGGAGGGTTAACCCTGAAACACCTATAACAATTAGATATTACTTTTCTAATAGTTCTTCTAGGTGAAGGAATTCAATAACGTTGAACTAGTCGATTATGCAGGGTTTGTATACCTGGATGGAGATATTTTGCATGAGTATTTTCAATAATCATATAAGTGATTGGGTGTGAGTTGGGAAGAAGTGCAGGATGCTTCTGTTCAAACGAAAAAGAAGAGTTAACCAGACGACCGCCCACCCTGAGGATTCCCTTTTCGTCAACAAAGGGATTGAGCTTCCTCAACATTTTAGGGAGCACTTTTTCCTTATGAAGAAGACATATCTGGTTGGAGAAAACAGCGTTCTGAGCCTTCTCCACCAATTCCCAGAGCGATTCTTCCATTTCCTCTTCAGAGAGGTGATCAATCTTACGGGAGTCTGGGTGTCTTATATTATAGATGAACCTGAGAGTATAAGCAATGATACGTTGTATCTTATTGAGACAGGAGAAACGGTGGAGAATGTCATTGAATGGATCCCTGACAGCAGGAATCGAAATGATTTTTCTCTTCTCCTCTTCCGTTTCGAGATTTAGCAGAGGTTGTCTAGGCCATTCCGAATCAGGTAACTTCAACCATGGAGGCCCTGCCCACCATAGCTCATTGTCGAGTAATTCTGAGGGAATTTGACCTCTCGACGCAGGGTCTGCAGGGTTTTCTTCTCCTCGAACATGCCTCCAAAGAGATGAGGGAACTTTTTCCTGTATTTGAGTCACTCGATTGGAGACAAAAGTTGCCCACTTGTGGGGGAAGTTATTCAACCAAGTCAAGACTATTGTGGAGTCTGTCTAGGCAAACATTTGGGAGACGAAGATAATATCTTCAAAACTATTTTGAACGAATTCTAGCAAATTCGATAAAAAAAGAGCACCACAGAGTTTTTCAAGGGTGATACTCTAGACTTTGAGCATAAGAGGTAAGAAGAAATATTTCTTTGGTCATTCAAGGCTCTAATATAGACCACGCCAGCATAACCCTTCTCAGAAGCGTCACAGAAGTCATGGATTTCAAGCGATTGTCGAGAAGATGCGACAAATCTTGGTATTTGAATGCGTGACAGAGAATTAAAATCTTTCCTAATCTGATTCCAAATGATCAGAATGATCTTCGGGAGTTCTTGGTCCCATTCAATGCCTATACTCCACAGGCGTTGAATGGGCATTTCCAAATATAAAGTAAAAGGGGCGAGAAAACCCAGTGGGTCAAAAACCCTGGCTTATTCTGACAAAATTGCACGTTTCGTGCAACAGTAATTTATTGTATTAATACGAAAGGAAAAGAAATCACGGGTCGGATTCCACTGAAGCCCAAGAATTTTCACAGTTGATTCGCTATCAGCATCAAACGATAAAGGATCATATTGGAGAATATTTGAGGAGAGGTGGGATAAAATGGCCTGACAGTTGCTAGCCCATTTACGAAGCTCGAAACATCCAGAAGCCATGAGATCTACTAACTCCTTCTGCATAGAAAGAACTTCAGAGATTGTGTTACATCCTGTTACAATATCATCCATGTAAACATCCCTACAAATCACCTGAGAAGCATTAGGAAACTGAGACTTATAATCTTGAGCTAATTGCATGAGGGTGCGTATAGCCAAAAATGGAGAGGAACATACTCCAAAACTAACCGTGATGAGAGCATAGTCAGATATAGGTTCTAACTCAGAAAATCTCCACAGGATTCTTTGAAAGTCAAAATGATCTTCGGACAAACAAATTTGCCTTGACATTTGCTTCACATCAGCCGTGAAAACAATAGGGTGTAGTCAAAATCTCAACAAATTAGAAACGTTTTGGTCCCGAAAAAAGGGTATCATTGAGAGATGTGTTCCTGAGATCTTCAGCTGAGGCATCGAATACGACTCTCAACTTAGTGGTGCAGCTGTCTGGACGGACAACACATACATGGGGAATTTAATATGCTGAGGAGTGAAGAGATTGGTTTGGAACAAGTTTCATATGACCTGAGTTCAGATAGTCCCTCATGAAATCGCAATATTGTTCACGTAAAGACTGATTCTTGATCAAACGTTTTTCCGAAGACATGAACCTTCGTAATGCTATATCACGAGATCCAACAAAGGATGGTTCTGAACCGCGGAATGGAAGACATACCTCATAAAGACCGGCAGGAGTTCGTATGACTGTTTTTTGAAAATGATTTTCTGCGAGAATATCTTCGGGAGAACGAGTGAGGGTAGAGGGCACCTGATCCAATTCCCAAAATTTTTTAACCATGCTCTCTAGCGAGAGATCAGTAGTTGCGAGGAAAGTGTTCACGAGCGGAGGAGTAGATTGCAAATAACTCATTTTACCCATGATGATCCAACCAAATATGGTTTCGAGAGCCACTGGGTCATTTACGGAGTTTGCTAATCTATTACCAGTCAGAATATACCCGAATATATCGGCTCCCAAAAGCATATCCACTGAACTGGATATATCAAATTCTGGATCAGCTAACTCGAGCTTGGAAAACGGACGACATACATCTTGGGGAATATTGACATTGGGCATGACTGAACAAATTTCAGGCGAGACGATGAAATCTAATGAGAAGTGTGGCTCATCTTTTCTGAAAGGTTTGATTGTACAAGAAATCATTTTTGTAGACTGCGAGTTTGTCCTGCCTATTCTCGAGATTTCAACTACGGTACTAGTCTGTGATAAATTCAGTTTATTTGCACATTTGCTTGAGATGAAATGAGACTGGCTCGCACTATCTAATATAGCTCCCACCTTCTGAAAATTACCATATACATCTCGTACCTGTACAACAGCTGTTGACAATAGAACCGTGCTGTTAGAGTGAGTGAACAAGTTAGTTGATGACTGAATTTGACTGTTATTAATACAATCTTTTTTTACGACGGAAATGCTTTGAGTTGGCATATTAGAGGTAGATATGTTAGAGGGGGCGGTATTATTGAGTTGAGCGGATATCCTCTCCATGTGAGGAAGCTTGTGATGCTTACCCGAGCATGTGAGACAGCGTGACTTAGAAGCGCATTGTGTCGAGGTGTGTCTGAACCCAAGGCAATTGGTACACCATTTGTTGCTTTTAGACAATGAGAACCTTTCATTTGGAGATTTGGATAGAAAAACAGAGCAACTATATACAGGGTGTCCTTAAAAGGTCTTTACAAAAAGCTACCACATATTCTTCAGACCAAAACAATTCGATACAAGCAAACTTACCTCAGTAAAAAGTTGCTTAGTTTGGGCGCTAGACGGTTCTGAAGTTGAAATTTTCAAATCGATTTTGCTTCATAACTTTGGAACGGCTCATGAGATTTTTTTCAAATTTGGTACGTTGGCATAGACTCATCAGGCAATGAAACTCATATCATAATCATAATGAATATCATTCCATGGGCGTAGAACTTGATTTTTTCAGGAAATAAACATCTGAAACTTCTACGCCAATGAAAAAAAATCAGTTTCAGTACGACATCTAGATAGCCCAAATCATTCACTACAAAAAAGGTACTCTTGATAAAATTTGATTACTCTGATGGTTTCGACAATATTTAAGTTTTAGTGATTTCGCGCATATTCAAATAATAAAACGTTGATAGATATTGCATGAAAGTTTTCCAAAATGTTCACTATTTTCGCGTGAACAAAGATTTATACGACGCAAAAAGTTGAAATCCTAATCATAATGAATATCATTCCATGGGCGTAGAACTTGCTTTTTTCAGTAAATAAACATCTAAAACTCCTACGCCAATGGAAAAAGTTAGTTTCAATATGAAATCTAGATTGTTCAACTCATTCACTACAAAAAAGGTACTCTTGACAAATGGTCGAATGGTTTCGACAAAATTTTAATTTCAGTGATTAAGAGCATAATCAATAATAAAACGATTAACAGATATTTCATAAAAATTGTTCAAAATGTTCACCATTTTCACGTATACAAAGATTTATACAACGCAAAAAGTTGAGATGTACTTTTTGCATAGGTTATTTCTATTGAAAATAAGTAGCACTGTTTTTTTTTTCTGAAGACTATTATTATCTGCTCGAAAACAGTGATATTCACATTCTTGGTTTCCATAGTTTCATCTGTGTTGATTTGTCGAGTTTTATTGACGTTGATTGTTGATATCGGACTTTTCTGATTTATCATGGCCGTACAATACACCAATGAAGAATACACCGATATGTTATTGGTATTCGGATATTGTCAAGGAAATGGTCGAGAGAGTGTGAGGGTGTATTCGGCAAGGTTTCCAAATCGTCGCGTACCAAGCCACCCAACCTTTGCTGCAGTTGAGAGACGTCTTCGGGAGACCGGTCATTTTGCTCCTAGAACTGGTGATTATGGAAGACAGCGTTATGTAAGGATTCCCGAAGTCGAAGTAGAAATTTTAGACCGTATTGAAGAAAATCCAGAATTGAGTACTAGACGGATAAGTAATGAACTAGAAGTTTCTAGGAATGCCGTTCATGAAGTACTAAGAGAACAATTATTATACCCATACCACAAGACGCCAGTTCAAGATTTATTAATCCATGATTCACAAAGTCGTCTGATGTTTTGTAGGTTCATTAATTTGCAAAGAGTAATGAATCTGAACTTTGGAAAGAATATTTTGTTCACTGATGAAGCCTGTTTCACGAGAAGAGGAATAACTAATTTTCATAATGAACACGTTTATGCAATTGAAAATCCTCATTCCATTAAAATAAACCATTTTCAACACGAATTCAAAATCAACGTTTGGGCTGGAATAATAGGAAATTTTATAATTGGTCCTGTCATACTTCCACAAAGATTAACAGGAGACATGTATTTACAACATCTACGAAATACGTTGCCAAATTTGTTGGAAGATTTACCACTCCAACATCGGGTAGATATGTGGTTTATGCACGATGGAGCTCCACCACATTTTTCGGTGGATGTTAGGAATTTTTTAAACCAACAGTACCCAGACAGATGGATAGGTAGAGGTAATGATGCACCCGTGAATTGGCCACCACGTTCTCCAGACTTAACACCGATGGATTATTTTGTATGGGGTTATCTCAAGTCTACGATTTACAAGACCCCTGTGAATACTGTAGAACAATTATGGCAACGTATCCAACAGGCGACGAATAATCTTACAGGCGATGAAGAAGTTATGCAAAGAGTACATTTCAACTTTTTGCGTCGTATAAATCTTTGTATACGTGAAAATGGTGAACATTTTGAACAATTTTTATGAAATATCTGTTAATCGTTTTATTATTAATTATGCTCTAAATCACTAAAATTAAAATTTTGTCGAAACCATGAGAGGAATCGACTTTTGTCAAGAGTACCTTTTTTGTAGTGAATGAGTTGAATAATTTAGATTTCATATTGCAACTAATTTTTTTCCATTGGCGTAGGAGTTTTAGATATTTATTTCCTGAAAAAATCAAGTTCTACGCCCATGGAATGATATTCATTATGATTATGATATGAGTTTCATTGTCCGATGAGTCTTTGCCAACGTACCAAATTTGAAAAAAATCTCATGAGCCGTTCAAAAGTTATGTAGCAAAATCGATTTGAAAATTTCATTTTCAGAGCCGCGTCTAGCGCCCAAACTAAGCAACTTTTTACTGAGGTAAGTTTGCTTGTATCGAATTGTTTTGGTCTGAAGAATATGTGGTAGCTTTTTGTAAAGACCTTTCAAGGACACCCTGTATATTGTGATCTTCAATACATAACTGACAAGAGTTTTTGCTATTAGACCCAACGACCAGAGATGAGAATTTGGGTTTAGGAGAGTGAGAGAATGGGACATTTCCTTTTATCTTAGGATAGTCGTATTTCTTAGAAGAGCTTGGGATAGAATTATCCACAGTGTCCAATGCGGAGCATTGTTTATTAAGGAAATTCTTGAGAGTTGCATAAAAGTTTTCGTCTTGTAAGTTTGAACCACATTCGAGTTCAAACCGAGTGGCAGTATTATTATCCAAGCGATTGAACAGCATATTGAAAAGCACAAAATCCCATTTTTTCACAGGAAACCCAAGGTTTTCTAGCACCGAAACATTTTCGACATATGTGTCCAAGAGAACACGCAGACTTTGAGAGTTGTCATTATTCATAAGCTTCTTCGTTTGTTCGATCGCGTGCCAATGAGATGTAGCAATCAAGCGTTTATTATCATACCATTCATTCAATGCATTGTTGGCAACTATGTAGTTCTGAGCTGTCAGTGGAGTACATTTGACTAGGGTTAACGAAGCATTGCGCAATGAAGTTATGAGATAATTGAACTTTTCTACGCTTGGAAGTGCATCATTGTGGTGAATGAGAGAATCGAACATATCCTTGAATGTATGCCAGGATTTGATATCGCCGTCAAATCTTGGAAGTTCAATTTTAGGAAGTTTTACATTTTGTTGACGTGAGCTAGATGCTGTCGTTTCAAGGTTATTAAGTTTAGAGTGGTGAATATCATCAAAGAGCTGCATATATATAGCCTGGCAATCAAAGTAATCATTTTCGAAATTTGAGAAAATCTCATTTTGGGGCGCTAGATCACCATCTTCCTGTGCGGATACCAAAGAAATTATAGATGAGTGATGTTTATTGAATGTTTCATAAATTGATTCTAGCAATTCAGATCTGCACTTGAAATTATTGTGATAAGATCGATCTCCAAGACATAACTCAGCTACCCTCTTTATTTCATTTAATTTTATTACCTCAGTAGATCTTAGAGCAATCAATTGTTTCAGTTTTTTTGCGTCCGATGCCATAGCTTAATTTCTAGTTTTGATATGAGGTGAACACTCAGTAGTCTGATTACTCGAGCCAAAATAGTTCAATCAAGCAAATAATATTCGCGCAGATGCACAGAGCAATACAGAGAGTTTGCTTATACTTGAGTTTTCGGCTAATCAAGATAGAGAATATGTCGTGATTCGCGTGTTATAGCATTAGATATGCTGCACAAAAAGTCACTAATCATGCATAAATTATTATGAATCCACAAATCATGTCAGGAACCTTTAAATACGGCTCGAAGGACCAATTTATGTCTGAGTATGCTAAGTGGATTGTATACGCTCAGATCAAATTGAAAGTTACCGACAGATTACAAGAAATCCTTACCTTTCTTCCGGCAGGTTCTATGGATTAGCTCCTTCTAGCAGCAGCGAATGGGCATCAGGTAATTCCGTTTGGGGTTCGAACTCTGCTTGCTTTCGGCTATTGGGTGCGAATATAACACTTGATCTCGATGGGAGAATATTGATGTCGAGAATGATATTTTTCGTTGACACTGACACTCCACTCAACAACCCAATGGCATGGAAATATCCATCGCCATCTCATCGGTATTGCCGAGAATGTTATAAAGGGGGAAATCTTGTAACTGATATTCCACGAAATGAGTAATCAAGAATTGATAATTAATGATAATAATTTATGCATCATCAGAAATTGAACAGAACACGCGAATACCGAACATATTTCGATTCAGACTTTCGATATTTAGTGCCGTTCTCGAGATATTTGAGAAATTATGAATATCGGGAGAAATTTCATCAAAAATAATACTTTTCCATTTTTTTTCCAGTGAAGAGGCAATTTTGAGTAACAATTTATGAAGACTTTTCCGTTGGTCGTCTCGATTTCTATCGAATTTTGGGCGACAAAACATACACTTGTCATTCACTTTTTTTATTCAATGAACTTTGAATTATTTCGCGTCATGACGTCGTACTAATTTTTTTGTTTCTCGTGATACGGTGTTCGAACTTTCTCCATGTAGTAGGCCTTTGCGAAAGTCGACGAGAATGCTGGAGTATTTTTAGATTTATATTCTCGATGTTTTGTGCCGTTCTCGAAATATTTCAGAAAAAATGAATATCGGGACTCGAAAAAATCTCATCGAAAATATTACTTTTCCAATTTTTTTTCCAGAAAAGTAGCAATTTTGAGTAAAAATGTATAAAGAATTTCTCGTTGATCGTCTTGAATTATATCGAATTCTGGGCAAAAAACATAAAATTGTCGCTCACCTTTTTTTTTTCAATGAACTTAGAATTAATTCGTGTCATGACGTCATACATTTTTTTTGTTTCACGTTATATAATGTTCGGACTTTCTCCATGTGGTAGGACGTTGCGGAAGTCGACAGGAGTGTTGGGGTATTTTACGATTCAGATTTTCGATATTTTGTGCCGTTCTCGAGATATTTGAGGAAATATGAATATCGGGACTTAAGACAATTTCATCATAAATAATACTTCTCCAATTTTTCTCTTTCAGTGGAGAGGCAATTCTGAGTACCAATGTATAGAGACTTTTCCGTTGGTCGTCTTGATTTCTATCGAATTTCGGGCGAAAAACATACAATTGTCACTCAGTTTTTTTTTTCAATGAACTTAGAATTATTTCGCGTCATGACGTACTAATTTTTTTGTATTTCGTGAAACGGTGTTTGGATCTTCTCCATGCGGTAGGCCTATGCGGAAGTCGACAATGGTGTTGGGGTATATTTCGATTCAGATTTTCGATATTTAGTGCCGTTCTCGAGATATTTGAGAAATTATGAATATCGGGACTTTGAAGAATTTCATCAATAATAATACTTTTCCAATTTTTTCCCTTCCAGTGAAGAGGCAATTTTGAGTAACAATT
>OU896716.1:21236034-21255807 GCA_918026855.4 Phaedon cochleariae | reverse complement strand
CGTACTATGAAACCTAATAAATTCATTTTCAATGACGACTTCATTTATCAGGCTATGATTGATACCACATGTGATCCGAAAACCCCCAAGGAAGCACTGAATAGCACTAATGCAGAACAATGGAGGCAAGCGATGGACGAAGAGTTAAGAGCTCATTCTGAAAATCGAACATGGGTTCTCTGTGACTTACCATCTGATAAAAGAGCTATAAAAAGTAAGTGGGTTTTCAAAACAAAATTGAATGTGGCAGGAGAAGTTGAGAGATATAAGGCACGTCTAGTAGCAAAAGGATATTCACAAACTGTAGGGATAGACTATGATGAAACATACTCACCAGTAGTTAGATATAGTACTATTCGTTTGTTATTGTCTCTAGCAGCCAAATATGACTGGGACATTGACCAAATGGATGTTGTAACCGCATTTTTGCATCCTGAACTTTATGAAGAGCTATACATGGAACTACCAGATGGAAAAATATGTAAATTACTCAAAACCTTATATGGACTGAAACAATCTAGTAGAATGTGGAATAAGAAACTCGATTTAGTGATTAAACATTCAGGATTTGAGAAGTCCAAATTAGACCCATGTATATACTTGAAAATATCTGAAGGAAACGTGCTTATACTCGCAATATATGTAGACGATATCCTAATATTTTCACAAAATGAAGGACAGAAAAATGTATTGAAACAGGAGTTGCAGAAGAAATTCAAGATGAAAGACCTGGGGGAGGCGCACTACTGTTTAGGGATGCGCATTGAACGAAATCGGAAAGCAGGGATAGTTACATTAGATCAAGAGAACTATATAGAAGAGGTGCTATCCAGATTTCAAATGACAAACTGCAATGGCATACAGACACCTCTGGATCCAAATCAGAAGTTGATGTGTAATACTGAAGGGGAGAATCTTGCAGAAGATGAACCGTATCAACAAGCAATCGGGAGTATTATGTATGCTGCACAATGCACCCGACCTGATATAGCATTCGCCGTTGGAAAATTATCCAGATTCAGTAACAGTCCGTCAAAAATGCACTGGATGGCTGTAAAACGAATATTCAGATATTTGAGGAGAACAACCAAGCACAAACTGGTATTCAGAAAATCTGATGGCGATATACATGGCTTCTGTGATTCTGACTGGGCTGGTGACCTAGACGACAGACGGTCCACATCAGGATACGTATTTATATCAAGTGGAGGAGCAGTTAGCTGGTCGTCGAAGAAACAAGTAACTGTTGCGTTGTCAACAACCGAAGCGGAATATATGGCTTTGAGCTTCGCTGCCCAAGAAGGAATATTTCTCAATAATTTACAATCAGAGATTGGGATAGCTAAAATATCCAAGAAGATGACAATATATTGCGATAATAAAGGAGCTGTAGACCTGAGCAAGAATGAAGGTTTTAGAGCGAGAAGTAAGCACATTGATATCAAGCATCACTTTGTACGAGAAAAGCAAGAACATGGTGATATTGAAGTGAAACCTATTCCAACGGCTGATATGGTCGCAGATGTACTGACAAAAGCTGTTACTCATGAGAAATTGAAGATTTGTTCCGAAAGGATGGGAGTAATATCACATGAAGTGGGGGTGTTAGAAGAGTAGTCCTGTGATACTTTCTTATACCTTTATATAACTCCCAGTATATATTATTGATAGTACTTCACTTGTTATATAAAATAATAAATCAGAGATTTTTATACTGTCGATTGTGTTCCTCATACTGTGAATAATCAAGCTCTGCTATCAGTATAACGCACAAGATTTGCACACGATTTGCAGACCAAGAAACTTCGACTTCGACTATGTTTCCACTGTAACTCTGCAGTCTAGCATCTGATATGCATACAATAAAAGCAGATACGATTGCAGTGACCTTATAAGACGACTTCGAAGGGTATATAACGGGTACAATAGTCAAATGTAGATACATCGACTTCATCGTTGTGCACACTATATATCTCTATCCTATCATCTTACATGGTCAATATTGAAGCAGACAAATTCACAATGACCATTTGAGATGACTTCCAAGAGGGTATAACGCAAACAACATGCAGAACGAGAAACTTCGACACAACTATGTTTACACAGAAGACCATATAAGACGACTTTAGAGGGTATATAGAAAGTACAATAGGCATATGAAGATACTTCGACTTCATCGAAGTGCACACTCTATCTCTCTATCCTATCATCTCACATGGATACTATTGGAGCAGACGAGTTCGTAATGCTCATATGAGACGACTTTCGAGCGAGTATAACGCATACAACTTGCAGAACAAGAAACTTCGACTTCGACTATGTTCACACTGTAACTCTGCAGTCTAGCATCTGACATGCATACAGTTGATGCAGGAACGATTGCAGTGACCGAATAAGACGACTCCGAGGAGTTTATAACAGGTACAATAGGCAAATGAAGATACATCGACTTCATCGTTGTGCACACTATATCTCTTCATCAAATTATCTTACATGGACACTATTGAAGCAGACAAGTTCGCAATGACCATATAAGACGACTTCCAAGTAGGTTCAACGTACACAGCTTGCAGAACGGGAAACCTCAACTTTGACTATGTTCACACTGTAACTCTGCAGTATAACATCTGACATGCATACAGTTGAAGCAGATACGACTACAGTGAACATATAAGACGACTTTGGAGAGTGAATAACGAGTACAATAGGCAAATAAAAATACATCGACTTCATCGTTTTGCACACTATAATTCTCTATCCTATCATCTCACATTGACACTATTGAAGCAGACAATCTCGCATTGACCATATAAGACGACTCCCAAGCGGGTATAACTCACACAGCTTGCAGTACAAGAAACTCCGACTTGAGCAGATACGATGGTAGTGACCGTATGAGACGACTTTGAAGGGTATATAGCGAGTACAATAGGCAGATGGGGATACATCGACTTCATCGTTGTGCACACTATATCTCTCTATGCAATCATCTCACATGGCCACTATTGAAGCAGACGAGTTCGCGATGCCCATATGAGACGTTATCCGAGAAAATATGACGCACACAACTTGCACAACGAGAAACTTCGACCTCGACTATGTTAACACTGTGACTCTGCAGTCTAGCATCTGACATGTTATCAGTTGACGCAGATACGATCGCAATGACCATATAAGAATACTTTGAAGGGTATATAGCGAGTACAAGAGACAAATGGGAATACAACGACTTTATCGTCGTACACCCTATATATCTCTATCCTCTCATCTCACATGGACACTATTGAAGCAGACAAGTTCGCATTGACCATATGAGACGACTTCCAAGCGGGTATAACGCATACAGTTTGCAGTGGAAGAAACTTCGACTTCGACTATGTTTACATTGTAACTCTGCAGTCTAGCATCTGACATGCATACAGTTGAAGCAGATACGATTGCAGTGACCGTATGAGATGACTTTGAATGGTATATAGCGAGTACAATAGGCAAATTGAGATACATCGACTTCATCGTTGTGCACACTATATGACCATACGAGACGACCTCCAGGCAGGTATAACGCACACAGCTCGCAGAACAAGTAACTTCGACGTCGACTATGTTTACACTGGCAGATACATCGACTGCATCGGTGTGCACACTCTTTATCTCTATTTTATCAACTCACATGAATACTATTGAAGCAGACGAGTTTCCGATGCCCATATAAGACGACTTCCAAGCGGGTATAACGCACACAACTTGCACGACATGAAACTTACACTGTAACTCTGCCGTCAAGCATCTGACATGCATACAGTTGAAGCAAATACGATGACAGTGACCGTATAAGACGACTCTGGAGGGTATAATATAACGAGTTCAATAGGCAAATGAAGTTATATCGACTCCATCGGTGTGCACACTCTATCTTTCTATCCTATCATTCCACATGGATACTATTGAAGCAAACGAGTTCGCAATGCCCTTATGACACGACTTCCAAGCGGGTATAACGCACACAACTTGCAGAACAAGAAACTTCGACTTCGACTATGTTCACACTGTTACTTTGCAGTCTAGCATATGACATGCATACAGTTAATGCAGGAACGATTGCAGTGACCGTATAAGACGATTTCGAAGGGATTATAACGGGTACAATAGGCGAATGAAGAAACATCGACATCATCGTTGTGCACACTATATCTCTCTATCCTATCACCCAACATAGACAATATCGAAGCAGACAAGTCCACATTGACCATAAAAGACTACTTCCAAGCGGGTATAACGCACAAATTTTGCAGAACAAGAAAATTTGACTTCGACTATGTTAACACTGTCACTCTGCAGTCTAGCATCTTACATGTATACAGTTCAAGCATATACGATTGCAGTGACCGTATAAGACGACATTGAAGGGTATATAACGAGTACAATAGGCAAATTGAGATACATCGACTTCATCGTTGTGCACACTATATGACCATACGAGACGACCTCCAGGCAGGTATAACGCACACAGCTCGCAGAACAAGTAACTTCGACGTCGACTATGTTTACACTGTCACTCCGCTGTCTAGCTTCTGACATGCATAAAATTGAAGCTGATATGATCGTCGTGACCATATAAGACGACTTTGAAGGGTATAAAGCAAGTACTATAGGCAGATGAAGATACATCGACTGCATCGGTATGCACACTCTATATCTCTATCCTATCAACTCACATGGATACTATTGGAGCAGACGAGTTTCCGATGCCCATATGAGACGACTTTCAAGCGGGTATAAATGCACACAACTTTCAGAACAAGAAACTCCGTCTTTGATATTGTTCACACTGTAACTCTGCCGTCAAGCATCTGACATGCATACAGTTGAAGCAGATACGATGGCAGTGACCGTATAGGACAACTCTGAAGGGTAAATAACGAGTTCAATAGGCAAATGAAGTTACATCGACTTCATCGGTGTGCACACTATATCTCTCTATCCTATCATCTCACATAGACACTATTGAAGCAGACAAGTTTGCATTGACCATACGAGACGACTTCCAGGCAGGTATAACGCACACAGCTCGCAGAACAAGTAACTTCGACGTCGACTATGTTTACACTGTCACTCTGCAGTCTAGCATCTGACATGCAAACAATTGAAGCTAATATGATCGTAGTGACCATATAAGACGACTTTGAAGGGTATATAGCAAGTACAATAAGCAGATGAAGATACATCGACAGCATCGGTGTGCACACTCTTTATCTCAACCCAATCATCTCACATGGCTACTATTGAAGCAGACGAGTTTCCGATGCCCATATGAGACGACTTCCAAGCGGGTAAAACACACACAACTTGCACAACAAGAAACTTCGACTTCGACCATGTTCACACTGTAACTTTGCCGTCAAGCATCTGACATGCATACAGTTGAAGCAGATACAATGACAGTGACAGACGACTCTGAAGGGTTCATAACAGGTAGAATTGGCAACTGAAGAAACATCGACTTCATCGTTGGGCACACTATATCTCTCTATCATATCATCTTACATGGATACTATTGAAGCAGACAAGTTCGCAATGACCATATAAAACGACTTCCAAGCAGGTTTAACACACACAGCTCGCAGAACAAGAAACCTCGACTTCGACTTTATTTACACTGTGACTCTGCAGTATAACATCTGACATGCATACAGTTGAAGCCGATTCTATGACAGTGACCGTATGAGTCGACTGTGAAGGGTATATAACGAGTACAATAGGCAAATGGCGATACAACAACTCCATCGTCGTACACACTATATATCTCTATCCTATCATCTCACATGGACACTATTGGAGCAGACAAGTTCGCATTGACCATATAAGACAACTTCCAAGAGAGTATAATGCATACTGTTTGCAGAACAAGAAACTTCGAATTCGACTATGTTTACATTGTAACTATGCAGTCTAGCATCTGACATGCATACAGTTGAAGCAGATACGATTGCAGTGACCGTATAAAATGACTCTAAAGGGTATATAACGAGTACAATAGGCAAATGAAGATACATCGACTTCATCGTTGTGCACAGTATACTTCATCCTATCATCTCACATGGACACTATTGGAGCAGACAAGTTTGCAATGACCATACGAGACGACTTCCAAGCAGGTATAACGCACACAGCTTGCAGAACAGGACACTTCGACGTCGACTATGTTTACACTGTCGCTCTGCATTTTAGCATCTGACATGCATACAATTGAAGCCGATATGATCGTAGTGACCATTTAAGACGACTTTGAAGGGTATATAGCAGATGAAGATACATCGACTGCATCGGTGTGCACACTCTATATCTCTATCCTATCAACTCACATGAATACTATTGAAGCAGACAAGTTTCCGATGCCCATATGAGACGACTTCCAAGCGGGAATAACGCACACAACTCGCACAACAAGGAACTTCGACGTCGACTATGTTTACACTGGAACTCTGCCGTCAAGCATCTGACATGCATACAGTTGAAGCAGATACGATGGCAGTGACCGTATAAGACGACTCTGAAGGGTATATAACAAGTTCAATAGGCAAATGAAGTTACATCGACTCCATCGGTGTGCACACTCTGTCTTCCTATCCTATCGTCTCACATGGATACTATAGAAGCGAACGGGTTCGCAATGCCCATATGAGACGACTTTTAAGCGGATATAACGCACACAACTTGCAGAACAAGAAACTTCGACTTCGACTATGTTTACACTGTAACTCTGCAGTCTAGCATATGACATGCATACAGTTGATGCAGGAACGATTGCAGTGACCCTATAATACGACTTTGAAGGGATTATAACGGGTTCAATAGGCGAATGAAGAAACATCGACATCATCGTTGTGCACACTATATCTCTCTATCCTATCATCTTACATAGACACTATTGAAGCAGACAAGTTCGCAATGACCATATAAGACGACTCCCAAGCTGGTATTACGCACACAGCTTGCAGAACAAGAAACCTCGACTTCGACAATTTTTACACTGTAACTCTGAAGTATAATATCTGGCATGCATACAGTTGAAACAGATACGACTGCAGTGACCATATAAGACGACTTTGGAGGGTATATAGCGAGTACAACAGGCAAATGGGGATCTTCGACTTCATCGTTGAGCACACTATATCTCCCAATCTTATCATCTCACATTGACACTATTGGAGCAGACAAGTTTCCATTGACCATATAAGACTACTTCCAAGCGGGTATAACGCACACAGCTTGCAGAACAAGAAACTCCGACTCTGACCATGTTCACACTGTAAGTCTGCAGTCCAGCATCTGACATGCATACAGTTGAAGCAGATACGATAACAGTAACCGTATAAGACGACTTTGAAGGATATATAACGAGTACAATGGGCACATGAGGATACATCGACTTCAATCGTCGTACACACTATATATCTCTATCCTTTCACCTCAAATGAACACTATTGAAGCAGACAAGTTCGCAATAACCATTTGAAACGACTTCCAAGCAGGTTTAATGCACACACCTCCTAGGACAAGGAACCTTGACTTCGCAATGACCATACGAGACTACTTCCAGCCAGGTATAACGCACACAGCTTGCAGAACAAGAAACTTCGACGTCGACTATGTTTACACTGTCACTCTGCAGTCTAGCATCTGACATGCATACAATTGAAGCTGATATGATAGAAGTGACCATATAAGACGACTTTGAAGGATATATAGCAAGTACAATAGGCAGATGAAGATACATCGACTGCTTCGGTGTGCACACTCTTCATCTCTACCCTATCAACTCACATGGATACTATCGAAGCAGACGAGTTCCCGATGCCCATATGAGACGACTTCCAAACGGGTATAACACACACAACTTGCACAACAAGAAACTTCGACTTTGACTATGTTCAC
This sequence comes from Phaedon cochleariae, assembly GCA_918026855.4. Taxonomy (NCBI): domain Eukaryota; kingdom Metazoa; phylum Arthropoda; class Insecta; order Coleoptera; family Chrysomelidae; genus Phaedon; species Phaedon cochleariae. Next base: position 21,247,872 of record OU896716.1, on the reverse strand, counting down.
ACTGTAACTCTGCCGTCAAGCATCTGACATGCATACAGTTGAAGCAGATACAATGACAGTGACTGTATGATACGACTCTGGAGGGTATATATCGAGTTCAATAGGCAAATGGAGTCACATCGACTTCATCGGTGTGCACACTCTATCTCTCTATCCATTCATCTCACATGGATATTATTGAAGCAAACGAGTTCGCAATGCCCATATGAGACGACTTCTGAGCGGGTATAACGTACACAACTTGCAGAACGGAAACTTTGACTTCGACCATGTTCACACTGTAACTCTGCAGTCTAGCATATGACATGCATACAGTTGATGCAGGGACGAATGCAGTGACCGTATAAGACGAATTTGAAGGGATTATAACGAGTACAATAGGCGAATGAAGATACATCGACATCATCATTGTGCACACTATATCTCTCTATCTTATCACCACACATGGACAATATCGAAGCAGACAAGTTCACATTGACCATATGAGACTACTCCCAAGCGGGTATAATGCACACATCTTGCAGACCAAGAAACTCCGACTTCGACTATGTTAACACTGTAACTCCACAGTCTAGCATCTGACATACATACAAATGAAGCATATACGATTGCAGTGACCGTATCAGACGACATTGAAGGGTATATAACAAGTACAATAGGCAAATGGAGATACATCGACTTCATCGTTGTGCACACTATATCTCTCTATCTTTTAACATTGACAATATTGAAGCAGACAAGTTTACATTGACCATATAAGACTACTTCCAAGCGGGTATAACGCACACATCTTGCAGAACAAGAAACTCCGACTTCGACTATGTTAACACTGAAAACCTACAGTCTAGCATCTGACATACATACAGTTGAAGCATATACGATTGCAGTGACCGTATCAGACGACATTGAAGGGTATACATATAACAAGTACAATAGGCAAATGGGGATACATCGACTTCATCGTCGTACACACTATATATCTCTTTCCTATCACCTCACATGAACACTATCGAAGCCGACAAGTGGGTATAACGCACAAGATTTGCACACGATTTGCAGAACAAGAAACTTCGACTTCGACTATGTTTCCACTGTAACTCTGCAGTCTAGCATCTGATATGCATACAATAAAAGCAGATACGATTGCAGTGACCTTATAAGACGACTTCGAAGGGTATATAACGGGTACAATAGTCAAATGTAGATACATCGACTTCATCGTTGTGCACACTATATATCTTTATCCTATCATCTTACATGGTCAATATTGAAGCAGACAAATTCACAATGACCATTTTAGATGACTTTCAAGAGGGTATAACGCAAACAACATGCAGAACGAGAAACTTCGACACAACTATGTTTACACAGAAAGTCTGCAGTCTAGCATCTGACATGCATACAGTTGAAGCTAATATGATCGCAGTGACCATATAAGACGACTTTAGAGGGTATATAGAAAGTACAATAGGCATATGAAGATACTTCGACTTCATCGAAGTGCACACTCTATCTCTCTATCCTATCATCTCACATGGATACTATTGGAGCAGACGAGTTCGTAATGCTCATATGAGACGACTTTCGAGCGAGTATAACGCATACAACTTGCAGAACAAGAAACTTCGACTTCGACTATGTTCACACTGTAACTCTGCAGTCTAGCATCTGACATGCATACAGTTGATGCAGGAACGATTGCAGTGACCGAATAAGACGACTCCGAGGAGTTTATAACAGGTACAATAGGCAAATGAAGATACATCGACTTCATCGTTGTGCACACTATATCTCTTCATCAAATTATCTTACATGGACACTATTGAAGCAGACAAGTTCGCAATGACCATATAAGACGACACCCAAGTAGGTTCAACGTACACAGCTTGCAGAACGAGAAACCTCAACTTTGACTATGTTCACACTGTAACTCTGCAGTAGAACATCTGACATGCATACAGTTGAAGCAGATACGACTACAGTGAACATATAAGACGACTTTTGAGAGTAAATAACGAGTACAATAGGCAAATAAAAATACATCGACTTCATCGTTTTGCACACTATATTTCACTATCCTATCATCTCACATTGACACTATTGAAGCAGACAATCTCGCATTGACCATATAAGACGACTCCCAAGCGGGTATAACTCACACAGCTTGCAGTACAAGAAACTCCGACTTGAGCAGATACGATGGTAGTGACCGTATGAGACGACTTTGAAGGGTATATAGCGAGTACAATAGGCAGATGGGGATACATCGACTTCATCGTTGTGCACACTATATCTCTCTATGCAATCATCTCAATCATCTCACATGACCACTATTGGAGCAGACGAGTTCGCCATGCCCATATAAGACGACTTCCGTGCGAATATGACCCACACAACTTGCACAATTTTTTTATTCTGAGAGAGAGAGGGAGGAAAATCTTACATAAGACACCCTGTAGGGTAGTGTCGGATTCTTACCGACTAAAACCCCTCCTCTCTCGCCTTGCACTTCACACTGGTATCCGCTCGCGCGCATTACTTCAGTGTGAAGGCTGTATTTGAATTCATCGTCTACTTTCCATTTCCTTGTTCCCAATTATTTGTCGTACAGTTTTATATGCTTGTTTCCATGTTTCCTCTGCTGTTACTAGGCTCTCCATCATATTCAACAGATTAAATTCTTAAATTCTTTTCCTGTCACTCGTAGGTATTCCATCCTAGTGTAATTTCATTCTGGGCATAGGAAAAGCTTGTGCTCCGCATCATCGACGTCATTGCAATATATGCACCGATCAGTATCTGCTCTGTTGCGTTTAAAAAAATATTGATTGAAGCATCCATGTCCCAAGAGTGCTTGGGTGAGAAAGTAGTCCATTTCGCCGTAAGGTCTATTAATCCATGTTTGAATGTCGGGTATAAGTTTGAAAGTCCATCGACCGTAGGTCCCATTTCTCCATTCTTCTTGCCATCTCGTGATGAGGTTTCCCTGGCTGTTTTCTGCTTCACGCCGTTATATCTCTCCGATCTCTCCTTTATTAATAAGTTAATGGGAGGGTTTCCTGCTAGAACTCCTACCGCTTCCGTTGATGTTGTTTTGTATGCACTGCATACCCTTATTGATAGTAACCTCTGGAGTCTGAGCAGTTTCTGCGTGAGCTTTTCATTTCCTGTAACGGTGTGCCAGACAGGCGCTGCGTACAGCATCTGTGAGTGGGCCACGCTTGCTAATATTCTTCTTCTTGACGCTCTGGGTCCTTCAATATTGGGCATGAGGTTTGCTAAGGCCGTTATTGTTTTTTCGACTTTCTCGGTGGTTTTCTTGACATGCTCGGCGAAGGTGAGTTTTGTATCCAACCACACTCCCAGATATTTCAACGCCTTCTTGGGTTCAACTATGATACCTTGGATGTTGAATTCTATCGGGTTGATCTTTCTTCTCGTCGTTAAGAGCACTGCTTCAGTTTTTTCTGGCGCCAGCTGGAGCCGTCTTCCTTCCATCCAGTTCGCAGCTAGCTGTGAGGCAGTGTTCGCAGTGTTCATCAGAACTGGTTCACTCTTCGCAACTACTACCACCGCTACATCATCCGCGAAACCTATCATTGTGGCTCCCTCAGGTAGATCCATTTCTAGCATGTCATCATAGAGGATGTTCCACAACGTTGGGCCCAGCACGGATCCCTGCGGTACGCCACTGTTTATCGGCCTAAGTCTCATTGTATCTTCTGCCTCCAGAATTATGTTCCTGTTCAACAGGTAGGAAGCGATTATGTTTATGAGGCTCTCTTCTATTCGTCGTCTTCTCAATTCATCTAGGATGAATTGCCACGTTGCGCTGTTGAATGCGTTTTTAACATCTAGTGTGATTATTGCGCATAGCCTTTGGTGCTGGGGTGAGTATTCTGCTGCTCTCTTAGCAATATCCACGACGGCGTTGACAGCATCTACAGTCTGTCTGCCTTCTCTGAATCCATACTGCCTGTCCGATAGGCCTCCCGTTCTTCTCAGTTCATCCTTGAGTCTGATCAGAATTAACTGCTCATATAACTTACCCTCTGCATCCAGGAGGCTGAGTGGTCGATATGAAGCAGGATTTTCTATCGGTTTGTCCCCTTTTCTCAGCAGAACTAGTCTTGCAACTTTCCAAGCTGATGGAAAATCGGCTCTTCTCGCGAGTTCTTTGTATACTTTCAATACATATTCTGTTTTCTTGAGTGTGACTTCCTTTATTATCTCAGGTGGAATGTTTCCTGGTCCAGGTGACTTTTCGTTTTTTATTTTATTATTCGCCAAGAGCAGCTCTTCTGATGTAAAATTTCTAAATATCCTAGTATTATCACAGTTCCATATCACTTGGTTATGTACAAGGAAGAGATGGTTAACGACTTCATCAGTCATTTCCATTGTCATTTGTGGCCTCGGCGGGAAACCACTCAATCTCTTCATGACGATTTTGTAACCATCCCCCCGATTATACAGTCAATATCATCACAGATTTCTCTCCAGCTGGATTTCTTTGCCCTCTTGATACTGTTGCGCAGTTGTTTCTTACATTCACTGTAATCTTTCCACATGCGCCGATTATCTTCAGGCAAGTTTCTTCTCGCATTTTGTTAATGCGTTCTCCGTTTTTTTATGCACTCCTTGCGAAGCTCCGCGATCTCCTCATTCCACCAGTATACTGGTTTTCCTCTACATATTTGTTTTTTCTTTGACATAGCTTCATCGCAGATTCGTTTTAATAAATTCGAAAAACCATCAGCGCTCGTCATGTCATCATCACAGGTAGTTTCGTCAGGTGCGCTCTGTAGTTTTTGTCTGTCAAGTTTCTTCACTTGCCAACCCTTTGTTTGTTGAGGATTATTTTGTCTTGGTATCTTCGTACACCCCAGGAATTCGAAAAATATATAATTATGGTCACTTAGAGTTTCATCATCGATGACTTCCCATTTCATGATCCTGCTAATCATGTCATGCATTGCAAGAGTTAGGTCTAGAATGGAGGAGTAGTCCTGCCTTTGAAACGTTGGCTTGTTACCTTTATTCACGATAACTAGATCATTTTCAGCAATCCATTCAACTACAACTTGGCCTCTTCTGTCTGTGAGATTCATGCCCCACTGTGGGGATTTCGCATTGAAGTCTCCGACCACAATAGCTTTCTCCTTATTGAGCCTAATGCGTCTTCCTATTTCTTGCAGTGTTTCTTCAAGTTCATCAATATCTTGATTTGGAGAAGCGTAGCAACTATATACTGTCACCTCAGGTGTCGTGATATACGTGAAACCAGATCCACTTTCCTGACGCTTTATCGCAATATCCTGGTCCATCACTTTTATAGCGGTATCTAGCTCTTCATCGTAAATCCAGTCTTTTCGAAATTTTATTGCGTTTCGGTTCGGTTCACTGAGCATTGATACCCCAACTCCCATGTCCTTAGCAGTGGCCAGTGCCATATCATGAGCAGGACGGCTCCTGTTTATATTAATTTGTAGGAGCTTCATGCTGGCTGTTGTCATTATTTTGGTATGTCTCCATGTTTCTTCTTCTATTGTTCTTTTGGCATCTCATGCTTCCGGATTGGTGCCCCTCCTGGTTACAATGTATGCAGTACGGAGTGTCCTTACAGTCTGCTGCTCTATGTCCCTCTTTGCTACACTTTATGCATAAGTTTTCTTTATTGGGGCCATCACATTTTGCTTTGGTATGGCCTGTAACGAAGTTACTTAATTTTCGAGTGTTCTGATAGGACACACTGTATATATCAGTTTTTAGAACTAATTGCGCTAACCAACAAGGTATCGACACCGTTCTTTTTCGTAAGGGAGTTTCATAATACACCGGAAGTATTGTTGACATCATCTTGAATGTACGGGGTTGTATTTTGATAGGTATTATTATTGATAATAATTAATTAGGCAAGACGTAATTGCGATCGCTATAAGCAAGTCTAGATGTCCATCGATGAGCGGTACGATGCCCCTCTGTGTCGCTTGCCGAGAATAGTGGGGCAAACATAGATAAATCCGCGATCGCGCCCAGAAACGACAGGGTTCACTGAGACCGCAGCTGGACGCTACCGACCTGAAAGCCGATACCGCGAGAGAAGAACTTCTTGATACCGCAAGCAGTTAGGTGAGCCGAAACTATATTGCATTTACTAGCAGTGTTTTGCTGCACCCCGGTAGTTGATGACTGCATTCCTGCAATCAGCGAATAATACTCGGGTTGCAGGACGGCACGCAGGGGACTGCATTGCGTTCAGCGAATTATATTCGGGACGTAAGGTTGTCTATTGCTTATCGTCTCCTATCGGAGCCGATTTACTGTGAAGGTACTTGGTGCTTCTGTCCTGCATTCAGCGAATAATATTCGGTTTGGAGGACATGGTACTGAAGGGGTGCTTTGCGATTCAGCGAATTATATTCGGGTTTTGTGAAGGTACCTTTACCTGCTGACAGTACCAGATATGTTTTGCATTGCACTTATCGCTTGTTGCTAGATCGGCTTTAATTAATAATCATAAGGCTTGGCTTTTGATGCATATATGGATTTTGCTGCAAATTAGATAGTATATATTTATGAGCTTTGCATGAATTTGTGAATTAACATTTTGAGAATCCGGGAAGATCATAGCATCGCGAAACGGAGTTAATTTTCAAGCTTTCCAGGGAGGGTGTTGCAATTAGTATGCTTTGTATATATAGGTGGTAGTTTGCATATATTTCAACGATTGGGAAGTAATTTGGAAATAATAAGTATCCCTTGGCTTGACAGCCTCTTGTAAATATTTGGAAAATAAAGTAATAGATGTATTATAAACATTGTTTGTTTTATTTGTTAGGTTAGGATAACCAAGAGCAACTAATGATCCGGGGACAAAATAAAATAACCTACATTTAGTCACTTTGACAGATAGTAACTTATGACCCCTGGATTATACTTCCTCCACTGATAAGTTGCCCGGTGCAAAGTGGACCTACCACTTTAATATAAGTGGCGCCCGAGTTATAGATAATCACCGAACCCGCTTCATAGTGCCAAGATGACATCTCAGAGTAGATAACGTTACAGGCCATACTGCCAGCATCTGAAGCATTTCGTTTCTGTTCTCCTTTCGGTAACTTTGCACATTGTCCATCCTACTTTGATTCTTCCCAGTTGTGTGATTTTTTGGGCATCTGTTTCAGTCATCACCAGTGTAGCATTTTGTCTGTTCCCAAATGCAGGTCGTAACGCACGCACTTCAACTGTATTTGTGGTGAGACTCACAGAAATAGCTTCGCATACAGCTCTCCTTATTTCTTCCTCCGTGACCACTTCGTCCGGATCTTTTATGTGTAAAACTTTTTTATTAATAAGGAGGGATGTTGTCGTCCCCTGAATTTTCCTGCTTATTTCGTTCTTCAAGGCTTCTGCTTTAGCTGGACCGTTTCGCACTGTCAGAAGTAGATCCCCACTACTGATTTTCTTGATTCCACTCACATCTACTCCAATTTCACTGGGATTCACTGCTTGTTTCATGGTCTTCAATAAGTCAGCGTATGATGTATCCTTCATTTTCACAAGAATCGCCTCCTGTGTCGGCTTCTTCCTTCTCTTTTGGACGTTTTTTCCACTTGGTAAGGTGTTTCGTCTACTTTCACTAGCAGTTTTCGCCCCATTCGAGAATTAGTGTTCTCTTGTCCTTCGTTTCCCATGTACACTGTGATCTCCACATTGGTGTCTGCGTATAAAAATTCTAGCATTCTCACAAGCGTAGTTCCTATAGTTCCTTCGACTTGTGGTAAGGCTAGCTTTGTTTTGTTGTGTTCCAGCATGTACATCTTGGCGGTTCTCAAGGACTGGTACACTATACGGTCCTCGGTTCCTTCTTGCACTTCTCCATCTGTCAAGATTGGATAATATATGCCTCTTACACTATGAGTGAAGTTTCCATCGCTATCTGGGAATCCTAGTGAGTGCGTCATCAGTGCCAGGCCACCCTTCTGCTTATTTTGTTTTCTGAGGCCCTCTTTACCTCCAAGCATGTTGATTGCTCTCCTCACCAATTCAGAGTCAGTGTCAAAGTTTTTATCACAAGGGAGCATGAGCTCGCACTCACTTGGTGCTTCCCAGACATTCTCCGATTTAGCTAGGATTTTTGTGAAGATTCCATTCTCCCAATCGTTGTCTGTTACCTGTTCAAAGTTCTCAAAAAGGTCATCTTGCATCAGCACTTTCCTTCTGGCAGCGTTCTTCTGTTTCTTCGTACATTCATCACATTTTATGTCATTCGAACTAAGAAAACGTAGCTCTCCAAGTTCTTTCTCGTGTTCCTCTTCCATGTGTTGTAACTGTTTGTTGAAATTATATCTCTCTCTGAGCATAGCTTGCTGGATCTCTTGTTCCTTTGTACTATTTGTTGCCTCGTCGAGCCATTCTTTCATCTCTTTGCTTTGCAGTTGTGCTGCATGCATAGCCAGTCTGCTGATTCCCTCTTTCAGTTCCAATTTTGGTTTGTATGCCTCCTTGGCGATTTTCTCCAGTGACTTGATCTGCTTGAGCATTTTTTCCATGATTCTCTTGAAGGCACATGCGGTCTTTTCTTCAGCTTTGGCTTCATCAGGGGTTTTTTCAGATTCAGCTTTGGCCTTATCAGGGGTCTTTTCCATTTTCTTGCGCTTGTAGCGTCTTTCTTTTGCCGTATCGTCACTCCTTAGGTTTTCGAATACCTCTTGGCTCGCGGAGTCTGGTAAGGATGTAGTTCTTGGCCTTGGGGGTGCCCTTGCCACTGAGCTTCTCCGTGCGAAAGGATTCTCTATATTTGTCACTTCTTAGTTCGGACCAGTATTACTATTTGACGTCCCGGCCTGGTCGCCTGCCGGTGAAGTCAGATATGTCGTATGTTTGCCCCCCCCCCCAGAATCCGTGGGGCAGTCCATTTGTTCAATGGAGTGGGATTCTGGACCTTATTTGGTCCTACTCACCTGGGGTATCAAGTTATCCTCATTCGACATATTTCATGCTGTGAGTCGTTCTTAGTTTTCACTACTCCGACCAGACCTGTCCGGCTTGGGAGGCCCTGCTAGGGGTCTAGTGACCCCCGCCGGCATAGCTCTGGACGTCATTGCAGCTACTTGAGCCTCCTCACCACTCCAAGGTGACGACTCCTCGAGGAGCAGTCTAGCATCTGACATGTTATCAGTTGACGCAGATACGATCGCAATGACCATATAAGAATACTTTGAAGTGTATATAGCGAGTACAAGAGTCAAATGGGGATACAATGACTTCATCGTCGTACACACTATATATCTCTATCCTCTCATCTCACATGGACACTATTGAAGCAGACAAGTTTGCATTGACCATATGAGACGACTTCCAAGCGGGTATAACGCATACAGTTCGCAGTACAAGATACTTCGACTTTGACTATGTTCACATTGTAACTCTGCAGTCTAGAATCTGACATGCATACAGTTGAAGCAGATACGAATGCAGTGACCGTATGAGATGACTTTGATGGGTATATAACGAGTTCAATAGGCAAATGAAGATACATCGACTTCATCGTTGTGCACACTATATCTCTCTATATTATCATTTAACATTGACACTATTGAAGCAGACAAGTTTGCATTGACAATATACGACGACTTTCAAGCGGTTATAACGCACACAGCTTGCAGAATAAGAAACTCTGACTTTGACATTGTTTACACTGTAACTCTGCAGTACAGCATCTGACATGCATACAGTTGAAGCAGATACGATGGCAGTGACCGTATAAGACGACTTTGAAGGGTATATAACGAGTACAATAGTCAGATGTAGATACTTCGACTTCATCGTTGTGCACACTATATCTCTCTATTCCATCATCCTACATGGTCAATATTGAAGCAGACAAGTCCACAATGACCATATAAGATGACTCCCAAGAGGGTATAACGCAAACAACATGCAGAACAAGAAACTTCGACGACAACTATGTCTACACAGAAAGTCTGAAGTCTAGCAGTTGAAGCTGATATGATCGCAGTGTTCATATAAGACGACTTTGGAGGGTATATAGAAAGTACAATAGGCAGATGAAGATACATCGACTTCATCAGTAAATAGGGCAAGAAGAATTCTAAAACACGGGTCCCAAAAATACTCCCTAGAGTATCGCTAGTGTCGCTGTAGCTGCGGTCTGCAATTTGGCGGCGGCAAATTCAAATATTGGATGGGAATATAATGAATAAAAAGAAGTCGGGCTGTGCGAGCGAGGAACAGAACTCCGGCCACCAGACTGCGAGTTCGAAACGCTACCATAGCGTCACGCCACTAGACAAATTTGTGTACGAGTTTGGAGTTTGGTAAGCGGCGAGATGGCAGGCGATGCTGTAAAGAGCACAGTTGGCGCTTGCATGTCGACATTGCCGGACGTTTGAAAAAATCGGATATTGTGCTCCGTAATCTGCATTTCGTCGTTTTGGCAATGGCGTATCAACATATGACGTACGACATATGACGTACGACAGATGACGTTCGACAGATGACGTTTCGTCGATTCGATATTTTGTCGTTTTAATGATTTGTTGTTCAATGTGCAGAATCGAGAATTGAGGGAAAAAAACAAAATCATCAGTAAATTTATCTATTTCTTTATTGATTTATCGAGTAACACTATTTGGGTATCGAATTGTCGAACCATTTGTATAAAATATCAACGTTGCGAAGGCTGCAATTGAAGGATTCTCGACGAAGGTGATGCATACAGGATGTGATGGTGTTGTTGTTATCAAAAGTTGGAACGTTGTACCAGGAATCGTCATATTGCTCCAAATTCACGACTCTTGCATGTACATTGAATGTTGCTAATTTATCGTCCAGGAACTCCTTTTTTTGATGACCTGGCACATAGATGATATCGATGTCAATCAGCTTATCCTGAAGGATATTATTGAGTTAATTGTATGACACAAATCCGGTAGAATATCTCAACCCATGAACGTTCTTTTCCAAGAAACAAGCGCCGGTTCGGTCTTCTTTGCTGAGAGAAGAAAAGGATTTGTATGGAAGTAGTAGATAATCACTACATTGAACTCCAATTTTAATAGTAATCTCCTTGGGGCGGAATTCATGCTCGATAATGAACCCTTGAATGTCTATGAACGCTACTCTCATGATGCTGGTCGAACTCAAACTGACTGACAAACTAAGATTCAATTCCACTTCTTGATAATTTCACTGAGTGGGAGGTGCTCAATGATGTTATTATGGATGATGATGCAATAGGCTCGAGTGTTGGCAGAAAATTCTTGGGATGCTTCAATTTCAAGTTTGACATCGACAGTGGAGCTTTTGACACTTCCGTATCGTCGCGAACAATCGATAACAAAAAGAGGTTGTATATTGGCAAATTCGGGGTAGCCTAGGAGCAAAGTGTGTTGGGAGGTGTTTTTATAGCTATATCCAAATTGCGTGTAGTTGAAGTACGCCTGTGGAAAGGCTCCTTCATCGAAGGCCAAGAGAAACGAAAATGTCTTGACGGCCCATATTCCATTGGTGGCGCCTGTCGTGAGAGAAGGCAACATATGCAATTCCCATTTTCTGAAGGGTATCAGGTTGGGAGTGTCGGCTTTGATTGCCTTCAAAAAGTGCAATTTGATTTGATCGTTCGGAAATAGTCTTTTCACTTTGAGTTCCACGTTTTTGATTTCCAATTGTACTTTTGTGGGTACAACAGCGGTGCCAACAGCATTTTCGGTGATTTTGAAGCAGTTGTTATCGTTTTCAGCTCTCACCAAACGAATGGAATGTTTACCATATGAGACACATTCATAATCGTTGACAATATTCAGCAGATGC